>CM042379.1:32435996-32503496 GCA_023634145.1 Thymallus thymallus | reverse complement strand
CAGACTACACTCAATCATAGGACATACTGAAGAGGTGAGTCTTCAGTAAAGACTTAAAGATTGAGACAGAGTCTGCGTCTCTCACATGGATAGGCAGACCATTCCATAAAAATGGAGCTCTATAGGAGAAAGCCCTTCCTCCACCTGTTTGCTTAGAGATTCTAGGGACAATAAGGAGGCCTGCGTCTTGTGACCGGAGCGTACGTGTAGGTATGTACGGCAGGACCAAATCTGAGAGATAAGTAGGAGCAAGCCCATGTAATGCTTTGTAGGTTAGCAGTAAAACCTTGAAATCAGCCCTAGCCTTAACAGGAAGCCAGTGTAGAGAGGCTAGCTCAGGAGTAATATGATCAAATCTTTTGGTTCTAGTCAGGATTCTAGCAGCCGTGTTTAGCACTAATTGAAGTTTATTTAGTGCTTTATCCGGGTAGCCGGAGAGTAGAGCATTGCAGTAATCTAATCTAGAAGTGACAAAAGCATGGATTAGCTTTTCCGCATCATTTTTGGACAAAAAATGTCTGATTTTTGCAATGTTACGAAGATGGAAAAAAGCTATCCTTGAAATATTCTTGATATGTTCATTAAAAGATATGTTCATTAAAAGAGAGATCAGGGTCAGGGTCACACCAAGGTTCTTTGATGTTAACAGAGAATGACATGGTGTTGTCCAGGGTCACACCAAGGTTCTTTGATGTTAACAGAGAATGACAGGGTGTTGTCCAGGGTCACACCAAGGTTCTTTGATGTTAACAGAGAATGACAGGGTGTTGTCCAGGGTCACACCAAGGTTCTTTGATGTTAACAGAACGACAGGGTGTTGTCCAGGGTCACAACAAGGTTCTTTGATGTTAACAGAGAATGACAGGGTGTTGTCCAGGGTCACACCAAGGTTCTTTGATGTTAACAGAGAATGACAGGGTGTTGTCCAGGGTCACACCAAGGTTCTTTGCACTCTTGGAGGAGGACACAACAGAGTTGTCAACCATGATGGCGAGATCATGGAGCGGGCAGTCCTTCCCCGGGAGGAAGAGCAGCTCAGTCTTGCCGAGGTTCAGCTTGAGGTGGTGATCCGACAACTGATATGTCTGCCAGGCATGCAGAGATGCGATTCGCCACCTGGTTATCGGAAGAGGGAAAGGAGAAAATTTACTTGGTGTATAGAGAGAATAGGAGAGGGCCTAGAACTGAGCCCTGGGGGACACCAGTGGTGAGAGCACATTGTGCGGAGACAGATTCTTGCCACGCCACCTGATAGGAGCAACCTGTCAGGTACGACGCAATCCAAGAGTGTGCAGCGTGAGCAGGACCAGTGGTGTCAATAGGCTTAGTAAATGAGGATCAGATGTCGTCAACATTCTTTTCATCCACAGAGAGGGAGGAGGGAGGGGGAGGAGGAGGACGATTCAGCAGGGAGGAGAAGGTAGCAAAGAGCTTCCTAGGGTTGAAATGTAGATTGGTAGAAAGTGTCTTTAGCAGCAGAAACAGAGGAAGAAAAAGTAGAGAGGAGAGAGTGAAAAGATGACCGGTCCACAGGGAGTTTAGTTTTCCTCCATTTCCACTCGGCTGCCCGGAGCCTTGTTCTGTGAGCTCACAATGAGTCGTCTAGCCACAGAGCAGGAGGGGAGGACCGAGCCGGCCGGGAGGAGAGGGGACATAGAGAGTCAAAAGATGCAGAAAGGGAAGGATTTAGCAGAGGGAAGAGATGATAGGATGGAAGAGGAGAGAGTAGCGGGGGAGAGAGAGGGCAACCGTAGTAGAAGAACAGCATCTAGTAAAGATGAGGTCAAGCGTATTGCCTGTCTTGTGAGTAGGGGGGGACGGTGAGAGGGTGAGGTCAAAAGAGGAAAGGAGTGGAAAGAAGGAGGCAGAGAGAAATGAGTCAAAGGCAGACGTCGGGAGGTTAAAGTCACCCAGAACTGTGAGGGGTGAGCCATCATCAGGAAATTAACTTATCAAGGCATCAAGCTCATTGATGAACTCTCCAAGGGAACCTGGAGGGAGATAAATGACAAGGACGTTAAGTTTGAATGGGTTAGTGTGACAGCATGGAATTCAAATGAGGAGATAGACAGATGGGTCATGGGGAAAAGAGAGAATGTCCACTAGGGAGAGATTAGAATTCCTGTTCCACTGCCACGCTGACCAGATGCTCTCGGGGTATGAGAGAACACATGATCAGACGAGGAAAGAGCAGTAGGAGTAGCAGTGTTTTCTGTGGTAATCCATGTTTCTGTCAGGGCCAATATGTCAAGGGACTGGAGGGCAGCATAGGATGAGATTAAATCTGCCTTGTTGGCCGCAGAACGGCAGAACGACTCCCAGAGAACGACGTGGTGCTAACACGTTGGACCATTGTTACCATTGTTACCCTCCCCTGCCCTCCATTCGGTAAATCAGACCACGATTCCATCTTGCTCCTCCCCTCCTATAGGCAGAAACTCAAGCAGGAAGTACCCGTGGTTAGTTCTATTCAATCCACGCTTCAAGATTGTTTTGATCACGTGGACTGGGACATGTTCAGGGTAGCTTCAGATAATAATATCGACACATATGCAGACATGGTGAATGAGTTTATAAGGAAGTGCATAGGAGATGTTGTACCCACTGTGACTATTAAAACATTCCCCAACCATAGATGGATAGATGGGAGCATTCGTGCAAAACTGAAAGCGCGAACCACCGCATTTAACCAGGGCAAGAAGACTGGGAATATGGAAGAATACAAACTGCAGTTATTTCCTCTGCAATGCAATCAAGCAGGCTAAATGTCGGTATAGGGATAAAGTTGTCTCAGTTCAATGGCTCAGACACGAGACACATGTTGTAGGATCTACAGACAATCACGGATTATTAAAGGAAAATCAGCCACGTCGCGGACATCTTCCTTCTGGACAGGCTGAACACCTTCTTCACTCGCTTTGAGGATAATAAAGTGCCACCGATGCGGCCCGATACCAAGGATTGTGGGTTTTCCTTCTCAGTGGCCGACATTTAAGCGTGTTAACCCTCGCAAGGCTGCTGGCCCAGATGGTGTCCCTAGCCGTGTCCTCAGAGCATGCGAAGACCTGCTGGCTGTTGTGTTTACAGATAAATTAAATCTCTACCTATTCCAGTCTGTTGTCCCCACATGCTTCAAGATGGCCACCATTGTTCCTGTACCTAAGAAAGCAAAGGTAACTGAACTAAATGACTATCGCCCCGTAGCATCACCTCTGTTATCATGAAGTGCTTTGAGAGACTAGTTAAGGATCATATTACTTCCACCTTACCTGCCACCCTAGACCCACTTCAATTTGCGTACCGTCCCAATAGATCCACAGATGATGCATTCGCCACCACATTACACACTGCCCTATCCCATCTGGATAAGAGGCATACCTATGTAAGAATGCTGTTCATTGACTATAGCTCAGCATTCAACACCATAGTACCCTCCAAGCTCATCACCAAGCTCGAGGCCCTGGGTCTGAACCCCGCCCTGTGCAAAACAACAGTAGTAGGCTTGATTACCAACATCTGCTAAACATGTGTATGTGGTCAATAACATCTGCTAACCACGTGTATGTGGTCAATAACATCTGCTAAACATGTGTATGTGGTCAATAACATTTGCTAACCACGTGTATGTGGTCAATAACATCTGCTAACCATGTGTATGTGGTCAATAACATCTGCTAACCACGTGTATGTGGTCAATAACATCTGCTAAACATGTGACCAATAACATCTGCTAACCACGTGTATGTGGTCAATAACATCTGCTAAACATGTGTATGTGGTCAATAACATCTGCTAACCACGTGTATGTGGTCAATAACATCTGCTAACCATGTGTATGTGGTCAATAACATCTGCTAAACATGTGTATGTGGTCAATAACATCTGCTAAACATGTGACCAATAACATCTGCTAAACATGTGACCAATAACATCTGCTAACCACGTGTATGTGGTCAATAACATCTGCTAAACATGTGTATGTGGTCAATAACATCTGCTAACCACGTGTATGTGGTCAATAACATCTGCTAAACATGTGTATGTGGTCAATAACATCTGCTAAACATGTGACCAATAACATCTGCTAACCATGTGTTTTATTTTATTTGAGAACTTTTGAGGATCAGAGATCTATGTAAAATCTTTTCAGCCTCCTGAGGAGGAAGAGGCGCTGTCATCTTCACAACTGTGTGTGTGTGTGGACCATGTTAATTCCTTAGTGATGTGGACACAGAGGAACTTGAAGCTGCTCCACTACAGCCCCATGGATGTGGATGGGGGCCGTCCCCGCCCCTCCGTCTCCTGTAGCACATGATCAGCTCCAATGTCTTGGAGAGGTTGCTGTCTGACCTCTTCCATATAGTCTGCCTCCTAGTCAGCCGTGGTGGGTAACAGGGAGTACAGGAGGTACTAAGCATGGTCAGCGTGGTGGATGTGAGGAAGACCACAATCTAGTTGCAGAGGGAGGTGTTCAGTCCCAGGATCCTGAGCTTGGTGATGAGCTATGGTTTTGAATTCTGAATTGTAGTCAATGAACAGCATTCTTACATAGGTGTTCCTTTTGTCCAGGTGGGTGAGGGCAGTGTGGAGTGCAATAGAGATTGCGTCATCCGTGGATCTGTTGGGGCGGTAGGCAAATTGGACTGGGTCCAGGGTGTCTGGGATGATGGTATTTATGTGAGTCATCATCAGCTTTTCAAAGCATTTCATGGCTATAGATTTGAGTGCTAGTCATTTAGGCAGGTTACATTGGCATTACTGGGCACAGGGACTATGGTGGTCTGCTTGAAACAAGTTAGTATTACAGACCGTGTCAGAGATAGGTTGAAAATGTCAGTGAGTACGTGTCCTGGTATTTCGTCGCCCCACGGCCTTGCTAATGTTAACCATGTTAATGTTAATAGAAGGGAGGGGTTTATTTGCTCGCCGACGTAGTCTCGTCAGGATGCCACCTCGCCGGCCTGTCTTTTGCCATCGCTTCCTCTTTATAGCCCCGGGGATTAGGGCCTGGTCCGGGGCAAGCAGAACATCCAGAGCTGCCGACTCATTGAAGTAGAAATGTTTGTCTGTTCTGATGTCCAGAACCTTTTTTCAGTCATGTCCCGTGTAGCTCAGATGGTAGAGCATGGTGCTTGCAACGCCAGGGTTGTAGGTTTGATTTTTCGAATAGCCCGGTCTGAAAAAGTACTAGCCTTGGGCAAGCGGGCCAGCTTAATTTCCATCCCTGCTTACACCCCATGTAGATAGTAGTCAGATCTACATAAAGTGTGTAGCTGGCTCCCTGGAACACAGTGAGGGTGGATGCTGAGTGGAGATTGAATTGAAGGTAATGGGTTGTAGGGTGCAGGGGTTGGTTTGTGCTTCAGCTTTCTACCCTCTTTACTCAACTGCTCCAGATCTTCACGTTATCAGATTTATATCCTGGGCTGCAGATGATTATGGCAGCTAACATTATCGTAACTAGAGATGACATCTGAACTATAGTCTGTTTTTATCAGGGTTTTAGCCTAAACTAGAGGTCTGATCTGTAAACATGACCTTAACAGACAGTTTGTGTGTCTTCCACAGTCTCTGGCTGAAGTTGATCAGAAAAGTGAGAGAGGTGAGTACCTCACTGTTGCTATCTCAAATAACCACCCCATGCGTTGACATTAGAATTTAAAATGATTGAAAATGCTTTTGTACTGCTTATGAATGCAGTATGTATGGGTTATGTAGTCCTTATAGATACCCTTAAAAAACTGTTGTTATATCCTGTCCAGTTATCTGACTGTAGTTTACTTCCTGTTTCCTCCAGGGTGTGATGTCAACGCTCGTCCTGCAGAGACAGCAGAGTCTGACCCCGAGCCTCAACGCCCACATCACCGACAGAGACCCCCAACCTGACACCCCCACTGCCAGGGACACCCCCTCGCCACGGGTGACAGTGGGTACCTCGACCCCCACCGCCACCCCGACTGGCACCCCGACCGCCACCCCCACCACAACCCCCTCAGCCTCCCGGGCCGGGTCCTTCAGAGACAACAGCCTGGGTCAGTCAGGGCATTAACACAGAGACACCAGCCTGGGTCAGTCAGGGCATTAACACAGAGACAACAGCCTGGGTCAGTCAGGACATTAACACAGAGACAGCAGCCTGGGTCAGTCAGGGCATTAACACAGAGACACCAGCCTGGGTCAGTCAGGGCATTAAGAGAGAGACAGCAGCCTGGGTCAGTCAGGGCATTAAGAGAGAGACAGCAGCCTGGGTCAGTCAGGGCATTAACACAGAGACAACAGCCTGGGTCAGTCAGGGCATTAACACAGAGACAGCAGCCTGGGTCAGTCAGGGCATTAACACAGAGACACCAGCCTGGGTCAGTCAGGGCATTAAGAGAGAGACAGCAGCCTGGGTCAGTCAGGGCATTAACACAGAGACACCAGCCTGGGTCAGTCAGGGCATTAACACAGAGACACCAGCCTGTGTCAGTCAGGACATTAACACAGAGACACCAGCCTGGGTCAGTCAGGGCATTAACACAGAGACACCAGCCTGGGTCAGTCAGGGCATTAAGAGAGAGACAGCAGCCTGGGTCAGTCAGGGCATTAACACAGAGACAGTCAGGGCATTAACACAGAGACAGTCAGGGCATTAACACAGAGACAGTCAGGGCATTAACACAGAGACAGTCAGGGCATTAACACAGAGACAGTCAGGGCATTAACACAGAGACAGTCAGGGCATTAACACAGAGACAGTCAGGGCATTAACACAGAGACAGTTGTCTTTATTTGTTCTCTTTCTTTCTTTGTGTGTGTGTGTGTGTGTGTGTGTGTGTGTGTGTGTGTGTGTGTGTGTGTGTGTGTGTGTGTGTGTGTGTGTGTGTGTCTAGGCGGTGGCCACAGACAGTCAGTGCGGTCTGTGCGTAGTGTGGCATCAGTAGCCCCGCCCCACCGTACGTCAGACTGTCTTCGCCACGGTAACAGCAGCGATGCACGGGCGGTGAGGGCAGTGTGTCTGCTGATGGGAGGGGCAGCAGCCTCCTCCGCTCTGGGCTACCTCCAGTCCAGCTCTCCCTCCTCCCCTCTGACCTCCAGAACCTCCGGCCTGCAGGAGCTGGGCCCGCTGGGCCACGGTGGGGGGGCGGGGGGCTTCTCAGAGGTGGGGGGGGGGTCAGGTGGGTCCTACCACTGTAGTCAGGACGTTGACAACCCCCAACATTTCAACAGCTTCGACTTTGAGGGAGGAGACTCTGACTTTGATGCCTTCGACTGTGGAGGGTTCGCTTTTTAGGGGCTGAAAGAAATATAGCTGTTGATAGTATATGATCTGTTGGATAACTATTGATAATATATGATCTGTTGGATAACTATTGATAATATATGATCTGTTGCATAACTATTGATAATATATGATCTGTTGGGTAACTATTGATAATATATGATCTGTTGTTAACTGTTGATAATATACAGTATGATATGTTGTTAACTGTTGATAATATATGATATGTTGTTAACTGTTGATAATATATGATATCTTGTTAACTGTTGCTAATATATGATATATTGTTAACTGTTGATAGTATATGATCTGTTGGATAACTATTGATAATATATGATCTGTTGGATAACTATTGATAATATATGATCTGTTGCATAACTATTGATAATATATGATCTGTTGGGTAACTATTGATAATATATGATCTGTTGTTAACTGTTGATAATATACAGTATGATATGTTGTTAACTGTTGATAATATATGATATGTTGTTAACTGTTGATAATATATGATATCTTGTTAACTGTTGCTAATATATGATATATTGTTAACTGTTGATAATATATGATCTGTTGGATAACTGTTGATAATATACTGTATGATCTGATGACTTAATAATATATGATCTGTTGGATAACTGTTGATAATATATGATCTGTTGGATAACTATTGATAATATATGATCTGTTGTTAACTGTTTATAATATATGATCTGTTGGATAACTGTTGATAATATATGATCTGTTGGATAACTGTTGATAATATATGATCTGTTGGATAACTGTTGATAATATATGATCTGTTGGATAACTGTTGATAATATATGATCTGTTGGATAACTATTGATAATATATGATCTGTTGGATAACTGTTGATAATATCTGATCTGTTGGATAACTATTGATAATATATGATCTGTTGGATAACTGTTGATAATATATGATCTGTTGGATAACTGTTGATAATATATGATCTGTTGGATAACTGTTGATAATATATGATCTGTTGGATAACTATTGATAATATATGATCTGTTGTTAACTGTTGATAATGTATGATCTGTTGTTAACTGTTGGTAATATATGATGTGTTGGATAACTGTCGATAATATATGATCTGTTGGATAACTGTTGATAATATATGATCTGTTGTTAACTGTTGATAATATATGATCTGTTGGATAACTGTTGATAATATATGATCTGTTGTTAACTGTTGATAATATATGATCTGTTGGATAACTGTTGATAATGTATGATCTGTTGTTAACTGTTGGTAATATATGATGTGTTGGATAACTGTCGATAATATATGATCTGTTGAATAACTGTTGATAATATATGATCTGTTGAATAAGTGTTGTTACTGTATAGAATCTATAACAGCCTTAGAAAGGTCCTGTCTATAGCTGTCTTTAAGTGTTAACCTGGACCATCGTTCTGGATTATTGAATTGTTTGATCACATGTACCTCCTATTTGTTACTTAATTAAGCCTACATTCTTAATGATCCTGTAACCCTCCTTAACCCTGGCTGTTGTTGATCTGGTAACACACC
The DNA here is from genome assembly GCA_023634145.1 of Thymallus thymallus. NCBI lineage: Eukaryota > Metazoa > Chordata > Actinopteri > Salmoniformes > Salmonidae > Thymallus > Thymallus thymallus. The sequence goes on along the minus strand of CM042379.1, from coordinate 32,494,677 downwards.
TAACCCTGGGTGTTGTTGATCTGGTAACACACCTAACCCTGGGTGTTGTTGATCTGGTAACACACCTAACCCTGGGTGTTGTTGATCTGGTAACACACCTAACCCTGGGTGTTGTTGATCTGGTAACACACCTAACCCTGGGTGTTGTTGATCTGGTAACACACCTAACCCTGGGTGTTGTTGATCTGGTAACACACCTAACCCTGGGTGTTGTTGATCTGGTAACACACCTAACCCTGGGTGTTGTTGATCTGGTAACACACCTAACCCTGGGTGTTGTTGATCTGGTAACACACCTAACCCTGGCTGTTGTTGATCTGGTAACACACCTAACCCTGGCTGTTGTTGATCTGGTAACACACCTAACCCTGGGCTATGGACTGTATCCTTTTGTCAGCTGTGTTTCTGTCATTGGTAGCTCCACATCGGGACCATTTTTCCATGTTGTACTTTTAAAAATTCAATATAAGAGTTGTGAAAGATTAGTGAGTCTGCAGTTATAATACTACTACTACTACTACTACTACTAACAATAATATTAAACTGTACATCTCTGTCTCTCTGTTCTCCTCAGATATTAGCTAGCTGACTCCACTCTCTCTCTCTCTCTCTCTCTCTCTCTCTCTCTCTCTCTCTCTCTCTCTCTCTCTCTCTCTCTCTCTCTGTCTCTCTCTCTCTCTCTCTCTCTCTCTCTCTCTCTCTCTCTCTCTCTCTCAATTCAATTCAATTCAATTCAAGGGGCTTTATTGGCATGGGAAACATATGTTTACATTGCCAAAGCAAAAGTGAAATAAACAATAAAAATGAACAGTAAACATAACACACACAAAAGTTCCAAAAGAATAAAGACATTTCAAATGTCATATTATTTATATATACAGTGTTGTAACTATGTACAAATAGTTAAAGTATAAAAGGGAAAATAAATCAACATACATATGGGTTGTATTTAAAAGGTGTTTGTTCTTCACTGGTTGTCCTTTTCTAGTGACAACAGGTCACACATCTTGCTGCTGTGATGGAACACTGTGGTATTTCACCCAGTAGATATGGGAGTTTATCAGTTCTTTGTGGATCTGTGTAATCTGAGGGAAATATGTGTCTCTAATATGGTCATACATTTGGCAGGAGGTTAGGAAGTGCAGCTCAGTTTCCACCTCATTTTGTGGGCAGTGTGCACATAGCCTGTCTTCTCTTGAGAGCCAGGTCTGCCTACGGTGGCCTTTCTCAATAGCAAGGCTATGCTCACTGAGTCTGTACATAGTCAAAGCTTTCCTTAAGTTTGGGTCAGTCACAGTGGTCAGGTATTCTGCTACTGTGTATTCTCTGTTTAGGGACAAATAGCATTCTATTTGTAAATTCTTTCAAACGTGTTAAGTAATTATCTTTTTGTTTTCTCATGATTTGAAATTAAATATTCATTACATACTATACTTTTTAATTAGACATACTGTTTTACTAAACTCCTCATTTTCATCTGAGCAAGTTTGTAGTTCTCTTCTGCTTTGTTGTTCGTGTGAAGCATTGGTGTCATGAGCCATGTTTTATGTCCGTAGCCACTAATCACCTAAAACCCCAAACATACAACGTAGTAAATGTATATCATCAGAAGCAACACTACTTTAAGTGTGCTGTGGACAACATTAGTATCAGGTAAAGAAAAGAAAGGGTTTGTGATTTCTGATTTCTCTAGCTAATAGCCATCCATCTGGAATGTGACATTCCTCAAACTTGATTCCCAGGGCTGAATTTGATACAATGAAGGAGTCGTGTGTGCTCCCGGGCCATTTGGCAACAACATTTGTAAAGGCTAGTGTGGCATTGCAGACTACTTGCACATTGATAGAGTGGAAGTTCTTTCGATTAACATACATTTCCTCCTCATCACGTGGACCCTATCAGGAGAAATGGTAAGACTACATTAGATACTTATAAGGCCTACTGAAATAAAACAATTTTGTGGGGTGCAAACTCTACTTATGTAGACATGTTTTGACAGAAGCTTGTCTTCGTCACTGACCTTTATTGCCACATGGTCCCATCCACAGCACCAAGGACATCGGGGAAGTTAGCCACCTCTAAAAACTTTTGTTTGGTGCTTGTTTGTTCAGCTGCAGTTGATGGGAACTTGATGAATCTTTGCACATGACAACACATTGCATCACACACCGCACTAACCACCCGACTCACAGAGGACTGACTAACTCCCACTGTCCCTGCAAGCAAGGCTTGAAAGGATCCCGATGCTAGGAATCTCAGGGCTATCATGATTTGTAGGATGATTGGAAGAGGGCATGATCTCATGATCTTTCTTTTTAAGTTTTCATTTAGAAGATCAGCCAAGTACATGATAGAGTGTCGTGGTAGTCGATATTCCCTCAGTAGAACACGGTCAGGGACATCCCTCCGATCTCTGAGAGGTCTCTGTGGGTTCTCTGTGGGTTCTCTGTGGGTTCTCCCTCTAGCAGCTACCCAAAGAACTTCCATCCTTTAATCTACAGTATCATAGTAAGCTTTAAATCAATAAATATTCCTGTTTGATTATTCTGTTTTTCGACTATTGTTATTTTAATAACTTTTCTAATCAATACATTTAGCTTTGTCATCATTTATATTTTATTACCGTTTCAACAATTATTATAATATTCATTATTTTGTCAAATATGTCATTAAAAGCTTTTCAAATTAAGGTTTACATTGATGTTTTTAGTTATAATGTATTTTTTAAAATGCTCACCTCCTGACGCCAGTCTGCACAAGACAAGGGTTCAGCTGTCCTAAACTTAAGTACATTTCCAAGAAATCCTAAAGCTTTATTTTCAAGAATCCTATTTCTTCTAAATGTTTTTCTAAGGAAGAAACAGAAAAAAACTTAAGAACATTTCCAATAACGTTATTGAGGAATAGCAACTTTGCTTAACTTTCTTCTTAAGTCCATACTTAAGGAAAAAAATTGCAGTTAAGAAGAAATGTATTCTTAAGGTTTTGTGAATCTGGGCCCAAGTCTGTTTTACTTAAGTCAACTTCTCTACCCTTTATAGCTAAACATTCCAGAAGAATTAAAAATATAAACAACAGAATTTCTATATATTTTAATATAATATAATCACATAATATAATACAATGGGTTCTGTCAACAGTAATAATAACCAATAATAACCAATAATTAACCAATAATCAGTGAACACTTCAAGCATTGTGTGTTTCTGAAAACTAGACATCACATTCTTGCTTCCTCTGTCCTTGTTTCCTCCACTCTATAAGGATCTATGTTCAGAGAGGTTTCTGGAAACTTTTATGTTTACCAGGTTCAGTGTTCAGAGACGTCTCTGGATGTCTCTGTTTGTGTTGGAATTGGTCCCCAATTAGAGGCAGCTGCACCGCATTGTATGTGTGTGTGTGTGTGTGCGTGCGTGCGTGCGTGCGTGTGCGTGCGTGCGTGTGTGTGTGTTTGTGTTTCACACCGGTTCAAGGTCGCTGTCTCGCCTTTGTTCGGTTTTGGGATTATATTACTGGAGTAAGGAAATTTCCATTAGAAATTCTCCCAAGGACAGAGGAAGCAAGTATTTGACAGCTACCATAACTAATTGAGCTACCATAATATCCATGGCCTGTCCAGAAACAACCCCTAGCCCCTACTGCCCAGTCTAGACCCTTATGGAGATCTGAGAGGGATTGATGGGTGGTGACATGGTGAGAGCTCCACCTTACCCTCTGATAGGCTTGGTGGAATTCTGTCCGTCTTGCTTATACATGTCCACTCCACAAGTGTCTAGGGCTAGGGGCTAGAGGCATTAGTTGGATCTTTAATTCCATTGCTATACACACACAGATTTGCACTGGGTAGCCGGACACCCCCACGGCCCCCTATCACACTGATCAGACAGGTCTGGGTAGCCGGAGACCTGTAAACAGTGAATGGATATATTTACATGTCTACTGTTCACACACTTGTTTAATTCCAGCTAGTTAGATGTGCAACCAATGACTATCTACAGCTAGAGCATACCTCTAGTCTAGCAATAGATACTGTTGTTTGGCTGTATAGCATCCTTTAATAAGACAACCAATGGTTAGCTAGGTAGCTAGGATACATCAGTCAGCTCACCATTTACAGTAACAGCAGTTCATTAATAAGTCAATACACACTAAATCTAATGCATAAATGGAGAAATCTTACCTTATCTTGCCACTGTGGCAAGGTATGGCCAGCTATTAACCAATTCATTCATAGATAATAGATTCATAGAGTTGAGTTAGAAGGGTCAACTCCTACATTGAAAGGACAGGAAGTGTTGACCAGGTATTCCACATTTAACCCCACCCACATGTGAACATCTAAATATTTTCTTTTTTATTTTATTTTTTTCACATTACCGACTGCTCCGTTTTTACATGGAAAACAAGCAATCAAAACATACACAGGCCGTAATCTTACCTCAGGAAGTTGGCTAATTATCTTGACTGCTGTAACAACGTAGACATGTTCTGTCAATCCTCCAGATCAACATTAATTATCGCACTTTGGCTTTTACAAGCTCTTTATCAGAATGTCCTGTCCTATATCACATGGTGTTGCTTGATAATGTCCACTCTTTACTAAACATTTAGACATCAAACACACATCAAACAACTATTATGGATAATTATTGAAGAACTACGTTATTGACAGTATCGATTTTTGTTTTATTATTCATGTAAAAGTTACTCTTTCTGTTAAAAGCATTGTATTTTGCAATCATACATTGTTTTGGATATGTGCCCCCATGAAAACTGTTCTCAGACCGTAACATAGGGAGATATGAAATGTTATGAGGTCACAGTGCACTTCCCAGATCTCCATATAAAAAGTTAATATCCAGGAATTTCACAGGATCAAGGTCAATGTGTAATTAAATTGTTAAATGCTTAGTATATGATATAACAACAAACAACAGTATCATAAATGTAACAGGGTTTTGTGTCACATGATTTGTGTCACATGATTTGTGTCACATGATATTTGCCAGATGTGTGACACTCTAAGCGTGTGAAAGGGTTTAAACATTCTCCCTTTATATCAGAATGTATTCACATGAAGAAAAATAATGCTAATTATTACTCATGACTTTGTAACAGCTCCAAACAGTTGTCCACTACATGAAATGCTCACTGGTACACCAGTGACGCACGATCAATGTTATGAGTAAGAAACTAACATCTCTGACACGTGACCAATGTTATAAGTAATAAACCAACATCTCTGACACGTGACCAATGTTATAAGTAATAAACCAACATCTCTGACACGTGATCAATGTTATAAGGAAGAAACTAACATCTCTGACACGTGACCAAGGTTATAAGTAATAAACCAACATCTCTGACACGTGACCAATGTTATAAGGAAGAAACTAACATCTCTGACACGTGACCAATGTTATAAGTAATACACCAACATCTCTGACATGTGACCAATGTTATAAGTAATAAACTAACATCTCTGACACGTGACCAATGTTATGAGTAAGAAACTAACATCTCTGACACGTGACCAATGTTATAAGTAATAAACCAACATCTCTGACACGTGACCAATGTTATAAGTAATACACCAACATCTCTGACAAGTGACCAAGGTTATAAGTAATAAACCAACATCTCTGACACGTGACCAATGTTATAAGGAAGAAACTAACATCTCTGACACACAACCAATGTTATAAAGAAGAAACTAACATCTCTGACACGTGACCAATGTTATAAGTAATACACCAACATCTCTGACACGTGACCAATGTTATAAGTAATAAACCAACATCTCTGACACGTGACCAATGTTATAAGGAAGAAACTAACATCTCTGACACGTGACCAATGTTATAAGTAATACACCAACATCTCTGACACGTGACCAATGTTATAAGGAAGAAACTAACATCTCTGACACGTGACCAAGGTTATAAGTAATAAACCAACATCTCTGACACGTGACGAATGTTATAAGTAATAAACCAACATCTCTGACACGTGACCAATGTTATAAGGAAGAAACTAACATCTCTGACACACAACCAATGTTATAAGGAAGAAACTAACATCTCTGACACGTGACCAATGTTATAAGTAATACACCAACATCTCTGACACGTGACCAATGTTATAAGTAATACACCAACATCTCTGACACGTGACCAATGTTATAAGTAATAAACCAACATCTCTGACACGTGACCAAGGTTATAAGTAATAAACCAACATCTCTGACACGTGACCAAGGTTATAAGTAATAAACCAACATCTCTGACACGTGACCAATGTTATAAGTAATAAACCAACATCTCTGACACGTGACCAATGTTATAAGTAATAAACCAACATCTCTGACACGTGACCAATGTTATAAGGAAGAAACTAACATCTCTGACACGTGACCAAGGTTATAAGTAATAAACCAACATCTCTGACACGTGACCAATGTTATAAGGAAGAAACTAACATCTCTGACACGTGACCAATGTTATAAGTAATACACCAACATCTCTGACATGTGACCAATGTTATAAGTAATAAACTAACATCTCTGACACGTGACCAATGTTATGAGTAAGAAACTAACATCTCTGACACGTGACCAATGTTATAAGTAATAAACCAACATCTCTGACACGTGACCAATGTTATAAGTAATACACCAACATCTCTGACACGTGACGAAGGTTATAAGTAATAAACCAACATCTCTGACACGTGACCAATGTTATAAGGAAGAAACTAACATCTCTGACACACAACCAATGTTATAAGGAAGAAACTAACATCTCTGACACGTGACCAATGTTATAAGTAATACACCAACATCTCTGACACGTGACCAATGTTATAAGTAATACACCAACATCTCTGACACGTGACCAATGTTATAAGTAATAAACCAACATCTCTGACACGTGACCAAGGTTATAAGTAATAAACCAACATCTCTGACACGTGACCAAGGTTATAAGTAATAAACCAACATCTCTGACACGTGACCAATGTTATAAGTAAGAAACTAACATCTCTGACACGTGACCAAGGTTATAAGTAATAAACCAACATCTCTGACACGTGACCAATGTTATAAGAAATAAACTAACATCTCTGACACACAACCAATGTTATAAGTAATAAGACATTTATTAACACACAATGTCCTTATGCTACTATCCTAGCATTTAGTTTGTATAAAGATTATTGTCTGCCTGTCCAACATCAGAAACAATCTTTCACTTTTGAGTGTTGGCTGCCCTTCCAGCTGTAGGACTTGTAGTTTTAGTTGGCTAAGTGAGAAGAAGTTAGCCAGCCTGCATAGCAACCATTTCTATTAGGCATAGCAAGCATTGTTTTGCTAAGGTTGTTGCTAGCCCAGGGCTAAGGTTGTTGCTAGCCCAGGGCTAAGGTTGGTGCTAGCCCAGGGCTAAGGTTGGTGCTAGCCCAGATCTAAGGTTGGTGCTAGCCCAGATCTAAGGTTGTTGCTAGCCCAGATCTAAGGTTGTTGCTAGCCCAGGGCTAAGGTTGGTGCTAGCCCAGATCTAAGGTTAGTGCTAGCCCAGATCTAAGGTTGTTGCTAGCCCAGATCTAAGGTTGGTGCTAGCCCAGATCTAAGGTTGTTGCTAGCCCAGGGCTAAGGTTGGTGCTAGCCCAGATCTAAGGTTGGTGCTAGCCCAGATCTAAGGTTGTTGCTAGCCCAGATCTAAGGTTGTTGCTAGCCCAGGGCTAAGGTTGGTGCTAGCCCAGATCTAAGGTTAGTGCTAGCCCAGATCTAAGGTTGTTGCTAGCCCAGATCTAAGGTTGGTGCTAGCCCAGATCTAAGGTTGGTGCTAGCCCAGGGCTAAGGTTGGTGCTAGCCCAGATCTAAGGTTGTTGCTAGCCCAGATCTAAGGTTGTTGCTAGCCCAGGGCTAAGGTTGGTGCTAGCCCAGATCTAAGGTTAGTGCTAGCCCAGATCTAAGGTTGTTGCTAGCCCAGATCTAAGGTTGGTGCTAGCCCAGGGCTAAGGTTGGTGCTAGCCCAGATCTAAGGTTGGTGCTAGCCCAGATCTAAGGTTGTTGCTAGCCCAGATCTAAGGTTGTTGCTAGCCCAGGGCTAAGGTTGGTGCTAGCCCAGATCTAAGGTTAGTGCTAGCCCAGATCTAAGGTTGTTGCTAGCCCAGATCTAAGGTTGTTGCTAGCCCAGATCTAAGGTTGGTGCTAGCCCAGATCTAAGGTTGGTGCTAGCCCAGATCTAAGGTTGGTGCTAGCCCAGATCTAAGGTTGTTGCTAGCCCAGATCTAAGGTTGGTGCTAGCCCAGATCTAAGGTTGTTGCTAGCCCAGGGCTAAGGTTGGTGCTAGCCCAGATCTAAGGTTGGTGCTAGCCCAGATCTAAGGTTGTTGCTAGCCCAGGGCTAAGGTTGTTGCTAGCCCAGGGCTAAGGTTGGTGCTAGCCCAGGGCTAAGGTTGTTGCTAGCCCAGATCTAAGGTTGTTGCTAGCCCAGATCTAAGGTTGGTGCTAGCCCAGATCTAAGGTTGTTGCTAGCCCAGGGCTAAGGTTGTTGCTAGCCCAGGGCTAAGGTTGGTGCTAGCCCAGGGCTAAGGTTGTTGCTAGCCCAGATCTAAGGTTGTTGCTAGCCCAGATCTAAGGTTGGTGCTAGCCCAGGGCTAAGGTGCAGTGTGAATGTGCCTTATATGTGTTTTGTATCAAATGTTGGTGCCTGGTGTTTTTTCTGAATGGGCATACAATAAATACACTCTCACAGCTAATGCATTTACACAATGTGTAGTTGTGCACACACACAAACATATTCACATCTCACTGTCTCTCTAAGTCCTCATGGCTCTAGATGTTGGGCAGGTGGTGGTCTGTGTATCTGTGTTTGTTCTGTTTCTTGGTCTCTGGAGCAGGAGAGATGTTGTTGCTGGGGAGCTGAGGAAGGTACTGGGGCTGGAAGATCAGACAGACATACAGATAACGTTAGTAGGTACTGGGGTTTTAGAGATGACGAGGCAGAGAACATTCTCGCGTTACCACAGTTAACAAGTCTTGCATTGACTGAAAAATACAGTTTTGGGGTTCAGTTTTCTAGATCAGGGGTTCTCAAACTTTTTGGGGAAAGGTACACAATTTGTGATAGTAAATTCATTAGTGTAAATGAACCCTAAAATGAGTGCCAGATTAATGTCTGCTCTATATTGTGACTTTTATTTTGAAAGCAGGTTTTGAGGGCTATAGGCTATATCAGATACATCTTCAAGGTCCAGAGTTGAGTTTGAGGGATATCTTTTTTATTATGACAAAATAACAGGGTACTCTGCTGACACTGACAAACAGATCAATAAAAACGACGTTGTCTGAGCCATATAATCGGCCTACGAGAAGGGGAGACAAATACAAGCCATATAATCGGCCTACGAGAAGGGGAGACAAATACAAGCCATATAATCGGCCTACGAGAAGGGGAGACAAATACAAGCCATATAATCGGCCTACGAGAAGGGGAGACAAATACAAGCCATATAATCGGCCTACGAGAAGGGGAGACAAATACAAGCCATATAATCGGCCTACGAGAAGGGGAGACAAATACAAGATGACGTCCATCTAACCTGGAGGAGGAAATTATTGTCCTAAAGCAAAGAAAAGTGTCCCCAATGAAACAGACAGTGAATAAGCACACTCACTGGGGATACGGCCGATGCTCTCTGCTGGTGATGGAATGCTAGGCTTACGTTCTCTCAATTAAGTTGAGAATTTTGATAACTAAAAGAAAAGATTTTAAAGTATTTTCATTGTCATCTCTTTACAGCAATAGCCATTTGCTTTCCAAACAGTTTTTCTGCGATTTTAAATAATGCGATATGCCTGGCTGAGTCTTTCTGCTTTTCACTGACAGTCGCAACTCAACAATCATCTATTTCCAGTGGTGTCTAGTGGAGGCCATAACCAGTGGTGTCTAGTGGAGGCCATAACCAGTGGTGTCTAGTGGAGGCCATAACCAGTGGTGTCTAGTGGAGGCCATAACCAGTGGTGTCTAGTGGAAGCCATAACCAGTGGTGTCTAGTGGAGGCCATAACCAGTGGTGTCTAGTGGAGGCCATAACCAGTGGTGTCTAGTGGAAGCCATAACCAGTGGTGTCTAGTGGAAGCCATAACCAGTGGTGTCTAGTGGAAGCCATAACCAGTGGTGTCTAGTGGAAGCCATAACCAGTGGTGTCTAGTGGAAGCCATAACCAGTGGTGTCTAGTGGAAGCCATAACCAGTGGTGTCTAGTGGAAGCCATAACCAGTGGTGTCTAGTGGAAGCCATAACCAGTGGTGTCTAGTGGAAGCCATAACCAGTGGTGTCTAGTGGAAGCGATAACCAGACACGTGGTCTATGTAGTGTAGCAGGGCCGTAATGGACGTGGTCTATGTAGTGTAGCAGGGCTGTAATGGACGTGGTCTATGTAGTGTAGCAGGGCCGTAATGGACGTGGTCTATGTAGTGTAGCAGGGCCGTAATGGACGTGGTCTATGTAGTGTAGCAGGGCCGTAATGGACGTGGTCTATGTAGTGTAGCAGGGCCGTAATGGACGTGGTCTATGTAGTGTAGCAGGGCCGTAATGGACGTGGTCTATGTAGTGTAGCAGGGCCGTAATGGACGTGGTCTATGTAGTGTAGCAGGGCCGTTATGGACATGGTCTATGTAGTGTAGCAGGGCCGTTATGGACGTGGTCTATGTAGTTTAGCAGGACCGTTATGGACGTGGTCTATGTAGTGTAGCAGGGCCGTAATGGACGTGGTCTATGTAGTGTAGCAGGGCCGTTATGGACATGGTCTATGTAGTGTAGCAGGGCCGTTATGGACGTGGTCTATGTAGTTTAGCAGGACCGTTATGGACGTGGTCTATGTAGTGTAGCAGGGCCGTAATGGACGTGGTCTATGTAGTGTAGCAGGGCCGTTATGGACATGGTCTATGTAGTGTAGCAGGGCCGTTATGGACGTGGTCTATGTAGTTTAGCAGGACCGTTATGGACGTGGTCTATGTAGTTTAGCAGGGCCGTAATGGACGTGGTCTATGTAGTGTAGCAGGACCGTTATGGACGTGGTCTATGTAGTGTAGCAGGGCCGTTATGGACATGGTCTATGTAGTTTAGCAGTGTCTTACTCACACCTACACTGTACGGCCTCCACTCCCTAACAGCCCTCACTCTGTGCCTCTCTCTCCCTTTCGGTAATGGCTCCCATTTTATTAAGTAGCAAAACAATTGTCTTTTCTGCTGCTTCCCTCCCTCGGATCAGACCAGTTTTCCTTTAGGTCCTTTCGGAACGGGTCTTAAAGAGAAATGTATGCACATTGGGTACGGGGCTTTCCTGTCTATTTCAGAATGGAAGCTCCAACTCCCATCTCCATTTTCCCCCTTCATTCAGATTATAAAAATTCAATCATGAAGTGTTTAGAGAGTGAGTTTGGTAGGCTACCCATCAGCGCCATTCATTTGTGCAGTTTTGGTTGAGATTACCGTGACCAACAGTCACAGGGGATTTGAATGCGGTAAGGTCACCTCAACAGCCCTAGTGTCACGTGATCGATGGCTTTGCCCATTGATGTATACAGTCATTGCCACGGACCCCCTGCAGTACCTCCGTGGACCCTCTGTCATCCCAGCCTGTCTGTCTCTCTCCCCAGCCTCTGTCTCTCTCCCCAGCCTGTCTGTCGGCCTCTCTCCCCAGCCTGTCTGTCTCTTTCCCCAGCCTGTCTGTCTCTCTCCCCAGCCTGTCTGTCTCTCTCCCCAGCCTGTCTGTCGGCCTCTCTCCCCAGCCTGTCTGTCGGCCTCTCTCCCTAGCCTGTCTGTCTGTCTGTCTGTCTCTCTCCCCAGCCTGTCTATCGGCCTCTCTCCCCAGCCTGTCTGTCTCTTTCCCCAGCCTGTCTGTCTGTCTGTCATCCCAGCCTGTCTGACTCTTACCCCGACCTGTCGTCGTCTGGAGTTTTTGTTGTCATGGCGTCTCCCGGGACGATCCCCCTCGCGGCCCCAGTTGGCTCCGCCCTCTTCCAGAAAGTACGGCAGCTCCAACAGCTCCTCACAGGACAGACGCAACGACGGGTCCATCACCAGGCACGACTAATCAATACAGCCATACAGCCATCAGTCAATCAATCAGCCAATCAATCAGTCAATCAGTCAGTCAATCAGTCAGTCAGTCAATCAGTCAGTCAGTCAGTCAATCAGTCAGTCAGTCAGTCAGTCAGTCAGTCAGTAAGTCAGTCAGTCAGTCAGTCAGTCAGCCAGTCAGCCAATCAGTCAGTAAGTCACATCAAATCAAATATATTTGTCATATGTGCCGAATACAACAGTTGTAGACCTTACAGTGAAATACTTACGAGCCCTTAACCAACAATGCAGTTCAAGAAATAGAGTTAAGAAAATATTTACTAAATAAACTAAAGTAAAAAAAATTATTAAAACTTACACAATAAAATAACTATTCTGAGGCTGTGTGGGGGTACAGGTTAGTAATGAGGCTATATACAGGGGGTACTGGTACTGAGTCAATGTGTGGGGGTACAGGTTAGTAATGAGGCTATATACAGGGGGTACTGGTACTGAGTCAATGTGTGGGGGTACAGGTTAGTAATGAGGCTATATACAGGGGGTACTGGTACTGAGTCAATGTGTGGGGGTACAGGTTAGTAATGAGGCTATATACAGGGGGTACTGGTACTGAGTCAATGTGTGGGGGTACAGGTTAGTAATGAGGCTATATACAGGGGGTACTGGTACTGAGTCAATGTGTTGGGGTACAGGTTAGTCGAGATCATTTGTACATGTAGGTAGAGGGAAAGTGACTATGCATAGATAATAAACAGAGAGTAGCAAATAGTCTGGGTGGCCATTAGATTAATGGTTCAGCAGTCTTCTGGCTTGGGGGTAGAAGCTGTTAGACTTGGCTTTCCGGTATAGCTTGCCGTGCAGTAGCAGAGAGAACAGTCTATGACTTGGGTGACTGGAGTCTGACAATTTTTTGGGCCTTCCTCTGACACCGCCTAGTATATAGGTCCTGGATGGCAGGAGTGATATAGGCCCCAGTGATGTACTAGGTTGTCAAGAAGTCTAGGATCCAGTTGCAGAGAAAGGTGTGGTCAGTGGTCGCAAGCTTAGTGATGAGCTTTGAGGGCAATATGGTGTTGAATGCTGAGCTGTAGTCAATTAACATTATTCTCACATAGGTGTTCCTTTTGTCCAGGTGGGGAAAGGGCAGTGTGGAGTGCGATTGAGATTGCGTCGTCTGTGGCTCTGTTGGGGAGGTATGTGAATTGGAGTGGGTCTAGGGTTTCTGGGATGATGGTGTTGATGTGAGTCATGACCAGCATTTCAAAGCACTTCATGGCTACCGACGTGAGTGCTACAGGGCGGTAGTCATTTAGGCAAGTTACCTTCGCTTTCTTGGGCACAGGGACTATGGTGGTCTGCTTGAAACATGTAAGTATTACAGACTCGGTCAGGGAGAGGTTGAAAATGTCAGTGACGACGGCCTTGTGAATGTTGACTTGTTTAAAGGTCTTGCTCATATCGGCTACGGAGAGCGTGATCACACAGTCGTCCGGAACAGCTGGTGCTCTCATGCATGCTTCAGTGTTGCTTCCCTCGAAGCGAGCAATAAAGGCATTTAGCTTGTCTGGTAGGCTCGCGTCACATCCGACGAGCGTCAGAGCCAGTGTAGTAGGAGTCAATCTTAGTCCTGCATTGACGCCTGTTTGATGGTTCGTCTGAGGGCATAGAGGAATTTCTTATAAGCGTCCGGATTAGTGTCTCACTCCTTGAAAGCGGCAGCTCTAACCTTTAGTTCGGTGTGGATGTTGCCTGTAATCCATGGCTTCTGGTTGGGATATGTACGTCCGGTCACTGTGGGGACAACGTCATCGATGCACTTATTGATGAAGCCGATGACTGATGTGGTATACTCCTCAATGCCATTGGATGAATCACGGAACATATTCCAGTCTGTGCTAGCAAAACAGTCCTGTAGTGTAGCATCCGCCTCATCTGACCACGTCCGTATTGATCAAGTCACTGGTACTTCCTGCTTTAATTTTTGCTTGTATGCAGGAATCAGGAGGATAGAATTATGGTCAGATTTGCCAAATAGAGGGCGAGGGAGAGCTTTGTATGCATCTCTGTGTGTAGAGTAAAGGTGGTCTGCTGGTAGAAATGAGTTAAAACGGATTTAAGTTTGCCTGCATTAAAGTCCCCGGCCACTAGGAGTGCGGCTTCTGGCTCAGTATTTTCTTGTTTGCTTATGGGTTTATACAGCTTGTTGAGCGCGGTCTTAGTGCCAGCATCGGTTTGTGGTGTTAAATAGATGGCTATGAAAAATATCTTGCACCAGCTGTTATTGACAAATAGACACACACCCCCACCCCTCGTCTTTCCAGACGTGGCTCTTCTGTCCTGCCGATGCACGGAAAAAACAACAAAATGTATATTATCCGTGTCGTTGTTCAGCCACGACTCAGTGAAACATAAGATATTATAGTTTTTAATGTCCCGTTGGTAGGATAGTCTCGATCGGCGATCATCCAGTTTATTCTCCAGTGATTGCACGTTGGACAATAGAATTTCCATATTTTCTTCACGCGAATGACTGGGATTTGGGCCTGGTCTCGGAGAAGCAGTACATCCTTTGCGTCGGACTCATTTAATAAAAAAACCTTTGTCCAGTTTGAGGTGAGTAATCGCTGTTCTGATGTCCAGAAGCTCTTTTCGGTCATAAGAGACGGTAGCAGCAACATTATGTACACAATAAGTTAAACAATGTGGAAAAAAAACAACACAAAATAGCACAGTTGGTTAGGAGCCCGTAAAACGGCAGCCATCACCTCCGGCACCACTTCTTTACACAGTCAGTCAGTCAGTCAGTCAGTCAATGACCAGATATTACAACTGGTAGGTATAAAGCACAGACCTTCATGACAGTAAGCGCGTGAGTTGACACACCATGGAAGCGTTTTTCCAGGGGCTCCTACAGAGAAAACAGAGAACAATCAAGCAGAACAATATACTGCCAATAGACAGTGATAGGAGATTATCAATAGACAGTGATAGGAGATTATC
This sequence comes from Thymallus thymallus, assembly GCA_023634145.1. NCBI lineage: Eukaryota > Metazoa > Chordata > Actinopteri > Salmoniformes > Salmonidae > Thymallus > Thymallus thymallus. The sequence continues at coordinate 32,479,591 of CM042379.1, read as the reverse complement.
AATAGACAGTGATAGGAAATTATCAATAGACAGTGATAGGAGATTATCAATAGACAGTGATAGGAGATTATCAATAGACAGTGATATGATATTATCAATAGACAGTGATATAATATTATCAATAGACAGTGATAGGAGATTATCAATAGACAGTGATATGATATTATCAATAGACAGTGATATAATATTATCAATAGACAGTGATATGATATTATCAATAGACAGTGATATGATATTATCAATAGACAGTGATATGATATTATCAATAGACAGTGATATGATATTATCAATAGACAGTGATATGATATTATCAATAGACAGTGATATAATATTATCAATAGACAGTGATATGATATTATCAATAGACAGTGATATGATATTATCAATAGACAGTGATATGATATTATCAATAGACAGTGATATGATATTATCAATAGACAGTGATATAATATTATCAATAGACAGTGATATGATATTATCAATAGACAGTGATATGATATTATCAATAGACAGTGATATAATATTATCAATAGACAGTGATATGATATTATCAATAGACAGTGATATAATGCCATGAGTGTGCAAAGCCAAGTGTGAAACGCTGTCATCAAGGCAAAGGGTGGCTACTTTGAAGAATCTCAAATATAAAATATATTTTGATTTGTTTAACACTTTGTTTGGTTACTACATGATTCCATATGTGTTATTTCATAGTTTTGATGTCTTCACTATTATTCTACAATGTAGAAATAGTAAAAATAAAGAAAAACACTTGAATGAGTTGGTTTTCTAAAACTTTTGACCAGTAGTGTACAGTATATATAGTATATTTATATAGTATAGGTACCGTAGTATCTGGCTCAGGGATGTTGACTCCGCTAAAGAACACGTTGGATCGGAACACCTGCTGGTGACGAGGGATCAGGTCACCTGATGGGGTCAGAATGGAGGTTATCACAGGCAGCAGCTATTGACGAGGGATCAGGTCACCTGATGGGGTCAGAATGGAGGACTGTGTACCTAGAGTGTGACTGTGTACCTAGAGTGTGACTGTGTACCTAGAGTGTGACTGTGTACCTAGAGTGCGTCTGATGAGGTAGAGCTGGTCCACGTCGGAGCGTCCAGGCCAAAGAGGGTTTCCATGGAGTAGCTCAGCGAATACACAGCCCAGCGCCCAGAGGTCCACCGGGGCTCCATACTGAGTATCCCCCACCAGGAGCTCTGGAGCCCGATACCACCGAGTAGCCACGTAGTCTGTATAGTCATCACCTGGCCCCGCTGAACACAGAGAGAGAGATGGAATAACATGTCCATTACACAGAGAGAGACATGGAATAACATGTACATTACACAGAGATAGACACTGAATAACATGTACATTACACAGAGAGAGACATGGAATAACATGTACATTACACAGAGAGAGACACGGAATAACATGTATATTACACAGAGAGAGAGACATGGAATAACACTTACATTACACAGAGAGAGACATGGAATAACATGTACATTACACAGAGATAGACACTGAATAACATGTACATTACACAGAGAGAGACATGGAATAACATGTACATTACACAGAGAGAGAGACATGGAATAACACTTACATTACACAGAGAGAGACATGGAATAACATGTCCATTACACAGAGATAGAGACATGGAATAACATGTACATTACACAGAGAGAGACATGGAATAACATGTACATTACACAGAGAGAGACACTGAAAAACATGTACATTACACAGAGAGAGACACTGAATAACATGTACATTACACAGAGAGAGACATGGAATAACATGTACATTACACAGAGAGAGACATGGAATAACATGTACATTACACAGAGAGAGAGACATGGAATAACACTTACATTACACAGAGAGATACATGGAATAACATGTACATTACACAGAGATAGAGACATGGAATAACATGTACATTACACAGAGAGAGAGACACTGAATAACACATACATTACACAGAGAGAGACACTGAATAACATGTACATTACACAGAGAGAGAGACATGGAATAACATGTACATTACACAGAGAGAGAGAGAGACACTGAATAACACATACATTACACAGAGAGAGACATGGAATAACATGTACATTACACAGAGAGAGAGACATGGAATAACATGTACATTACACAGAGAGAGACACTGAATAACATGTACATTACACAGAGAGAGAGACATGGAATAACATGTACATTACACAGAGAGAGAGACATGGAATAACATGTACATTACACAGAGAGAGACATGGAATAACATGTACATTACACAGACAGAGAGACATGGAATAACATGTACATTACACAGAGAGAGAGACATGGAATAACATGTACATTACACAGAGAGAGAGACATGGAATAACATGTACATTACACAGAGAGAGAGACATGGAATAACATGTACATTACACAGAGAGAGACACTGAATAACATGTACATTACACAGAGAGAGACACTGAATAACATGTACATTACACAGAGAGAGACATGGAATAACATGTACATTACACAGAGAGAGACATGGAATAACATGTACATTACACATAGAGAGAGACATGGAATAACACTTACATTACACAGAGAGAGACATGGAATAACATGTACATTACACAGAGATAGAGACATGGAATAACATGTACATTACACAGAGAGAGAGACATGGAATAACATGTACATTACACAGAGAGAGACACTGAATAACATGCACATTACACAGAGAGAGAGACATGGAATAACATGTACATTACACAGAGAGAGAGACATGGAATAACATGTACATTACACAGAGAGAGAGGCATGGAATAACATGTACATTACACAGAGAGAGAGACATGGAATAACATGTACATTACACAGAGAGACACATGGAATAACATGTACATTACACAGACAGAGAGACATGGAATAACATGTACATTACACAGAGAGAGAGACATGGAATAACATGTACATTACACAGAGAGAGAGAGACATGGAATAACATGTACATTACACAGAGAGAGACACTGAATAACATGTAAATTACACAGAGAGAGAGGCATGGAATAACATGTACATTACACAGAGAGAGAGACATGGAATAACATGTACATTACACAGAGAGAGACATGGAATAACATGTACATTACACAGAGAGAGAGACATGGAATAACACTTACATTACACAGAGAGAGACATGGAATAACATGTACATTACACAGAGAGAGAGACATGGAATAACATGTACATTACACAGAGAGAGACACTGAATAACATGTAAATTACACAGAGAGAGAGACATGGAATAACATGTACATTACACAGAGAGAGAGACATGGAATAACACTTACATTACACAGAGAAAGACATGGAATAACATGTCTATTACACAGAGATAGAGACATGGAATAACATGTACATTACACAGAGAGAGACATGGAATAACATGTACATTACACAGAGAGAGACACTGAATAACATGTACATTACACAGAGAGAGACACTGAATAACATGTACATTACACAGAGAGAGAGACATGGAATAACATGTACATTACACAGAGAGAGACATTGAATAACATGTACATTACACAGAAAGAGAGACATGGAATAACATGTACATTACACAGACAGAGAGACATGGAATAACATGTACATTACACAGAGAGAGAGAGAGAGAGAGAGAGAGAGAGAGAGAGAGACATTGAATAACATAACAATAAAGACACCTGCTGACTGACTGACTACCTGTTACTGTTACATATTAATGTATAGTAACAATACACTGAAACAACACGCGGAACAGGTAAACTGAGACACAGGCTGTCTGACTGACTGACTGGCTGCCTAACCGGCTGACTGGCTGCCTAACCGGCTGACTGGCCGGCTGGCTGGCTGACTGGCTGGCTGGCTGACTGGCTGACAGGCTGCCTAACCGGCTGACTAGCTGGCTGGCTGGCTGGCTGACTGGCTGCCTAACCGGCTGACTGGCTGACTGACTGACTGATTGACTGACTGACTGGCTGACTGACTGGCTGACCTGCTGACTGGCTGGCTAACCGGCTGACAAGCTGGCTGGCTGGCTGACTGGCTGCCTAACCGGCTGCCTAACCGGCTGACTGGCTGACTGACTGACTGACTGACTGGCTGGCTGGCTGGCTGACTGGCAGACCTGCTGACTGGCTGGCTGACTGGCTGCCTAACCGGCTGACTGGCTGGCTGGCTGGCCGGCTGGCTGGCCGGCTGACTGGCTGGCTGACTGGCCGGTTGACTGACTGGCCGGCTGACTGACTGACTGACTGATTGACTGACTGGCTGGCTGACTGACTGACTGACTGACTGGCTGGCCGTGTGTGTGTGTGTGTGTGTGTGTGTGTGTGTGTGTGTGTGTGTGTGTGTGTGTGTGTGTGTGTGTGTGTGTGTGTGTGTGTGTGTGTGTGTGTGTGTGTGTGTGTGTGTGTGTGTGACCTACTGAGTATCCTGGCGAATCCAAAGTCACAGAGTTTGATGACTCCTGTCTTGGTGAGAAGGATGTTCTCTGGCTTCACATCCCGATGGATACACTGCAACACACACACACACACACACACACACACACACACACACACACACACTATTACAGAAGTGAAAAGTAATAAAGATGTCAATAAAGATATGAGACAAAATAACTAAACAGTTCAACAGAAAGCCTTTATAGAGCAGAGACATTAGAAGTACGTATAGCTGAAACTAACGTTGTGTTTGTGGCAGAAGTTGACGGCCTGCAGCGTCTGCCACACTATACTCTTCAGCTGAGGCTCAGGGACCCTTGGAGGAGAACACAATAGGACATAATATAGGACCCACAGGGGTCAGAGGTTATACAGAGAGAGACTTTGTTGTTGTCAGTAGTTCAGAAACATATAATCAACATGATATGTATTGTTTCTATATAATCAACATGATATGTATTGTTCATATATAATCATAATGATATGTATTGTTTCTATATAATCATCATGATATGTATTGTTCATATATAATCATAATGATATGTATTGTTCCTATATAATCATCATGATATTGTTATGTACTCAGAGCCTTTCTCTTTACATCCAAACGGACTACTACTTTAAACAGTTCCCTATCACCCCAGCAACTGTATGCCTGTCACCCCTAGCAACCACAGCTTTTGTTTTCAGGGAGCGGCTAGAGTTTCTGCTGCATGGCCTTCTGGGTAAATTACCTTTTTGTGAGGCAGCGAGGGAGGAGGCTTTCACACTACATAATACACACTACCCTTTGTCCTGGGAATGGAGTGTGTGTGGGGGGTAGAGGGACCTGTTGGTCCTATGATGTGGCAGACGCTGCAGGCCGTCAACTTCTGCCACAAACACAACGTTAGTTTCAGCTATACGTACTTCTAATGTCTCTGCTCTATAAAGGCTTTCTGTTGAACTTTTTAGTTATTTTGTCTCATATCTTTATTGACATCTTTATTACTTTTCACTTCTGTAATAGTGTGTGTGTGTGTGTGTGTGTGTGTGTGTGTGTGTGTGTGTGTGTGTGTGTGTGTGTGTGTGTGTGTGTGTGTGTGTGTGTGTGTGTGTGTGTGTGTGTGTGTGTGTGTGTGTGTGTGTGTGTGTGTGTGTGTGTGCGTGCGTGTGCGTGTGCGTCCCTAACATTCTCTGTCTTTAGTGTCTCTTAGCAACGGTCTCCCACCATGTAGTTCCCCCTCTCTGTCCCTCTCTCTCATTTTGCCTCTCATCTCTCCCTCCCCCTCACACCCGCCCTCTCTTTCTCTCTCCCCCTTCTAACCACTTCCCCAGCCCCTACCTCATTCTGTCCAGCCCAGTGGTCAGACTAACCACCAGGTGACAGGGTGATAGTTAACGTACCCACAGGGTTAAGGAGTTATGACAGGGTGATAGTTAACGTACCCACAGGGTTAGGGAGTTATGACAGGGTGATAGTTAACGTACCCACGGGGTTAGGGAGTTATGGCAGGGTGATAGTTAACGTACCCACAGGGTTAGGGAGTTATGACAGGGTGATAGTTAACGTACCCACAGGGTTAGGGAGTTATGACAGGGTGATAGTTAACGTACCCACAGGGTTAGGGAGTTATGACAGGGTGATAGTTAACGTACCCACGGGGTTAGGGAGTTATGACAGGGTGATAGTTAACGTACCCACGGGGTTAGGGAGTTATGACAGGGTGATAGTTAACGTACCCACGGGGTTAGGGAGTTATGGCAGGGTGATAGGGTTAACGTACCCATGGGGGTGTCGGTCCAGCTCGTTCAGGACGGTCTGCTCACAGAACTCAAAGACCAGATGGAGACGTCTCTTCCTCCTGAAGACCTCCAGGAGGTTCACCAGGTTCACGTGCTTCAGCTGCTGCAAGGAGGAATACAGTGGGTGGTGAGAGGGTGGTGTGTGTGTGTGTGTGTGTGTGTGTGTGTGTGTGTGTGTGTGTGTGTGTGTGTGTGTGTGTGTGTGTGTGTGTGGTGTGTGTGTGTGTGTGTGTGTGTGTGTGTGTGTGTGTGTTTATATGACAGAGTGAATGTGTGTGTGTGTAAGGGCCTGGTGTTGATCTCTCCTACCTTCAGCATGCGTATCTCCCTCAGTGCTATCTTCTTGATGACTGGGTCATCCTCTGATTCAACAAACTTCTTGATGGCGACTATCTGTCCAGACTCTCTGTGTCTGCATTTAAACACCACACCATATGAACCCTCTCCAATCTTAGCCAGCTTTTCATACTTCTCCATCAGACAGGTGACGAACGTGACCTGTAACACAAAACACTTTTAATATGAACTTGTTTTCCACTTTGATGATTTGTTGTCATCATACTATAGAGCTGTAGCCTATAGTAAATAACTTTTTAACTGATATTCAAAATATGTAGCCTTCAGATCTGTCATTCACTGAGTCCCTACAGGAGGAACTATGCTACTTTGAGCTTTAAATTCAGAGAAAGGTACATCCTACTCACTACATCACTATATCTACTCACTGCTGTCTGTGTTGATTCAGAGCGCTCTCATCAAGGCGATGTGCCAAAGGGGTCTTCAGACCAATTATATGTCCACCCCCGCGCATATGACCGCACCCATGAAGTCTCTAGGCCCAGGTAAGTATTTCCGCGTTACTGCTTTCAACTTCATTTAAATTATAGGCTAACTTCGATTGACGTTGTCCGCGCGCTCTCTCAGTTAGACCGATTCATTCAACAGAGTGGTTCTCCGTTTCCTCCTCATTGGACGGTTGCCAACAGCGGTTTCTTGGTTACCCAGTAACTTGTCATTCCTGTTTAGCTACAGGTCTATGATATATAATAATAATATAATATTGGTCTGTAGTCTCCATTCTGTAATAATATTATGTTCTTGTTCTATTTAAATGTGCAAATATAGCCTACACTTATTGTAGTGGGAAACTCCAGTCTCAGTGCGCCTGCTCGCTTCCATGGAAACTTGTCTGAGTGGAGATACAATGACTATGCAGTTACGGTAGACCGGAGCCCCTGGTCAATTCAACACACGGTAAGATATCTACGTAGCCTGTCCATGAGTTACTTGGATGCTTTGCGTAAATGGTGTAATGTCCAATATTGATGTGAAATATTACATAACTTTAATTAATTAATTATAATCTACAATAGGCCTAGCCCCCATCACAATTACACCATGAAAGTTACATTCCCTGCTATAGCATAAAAAATACTGGGAACAACTACAAAAATGAGCTGAAATAAAATATCCCAGAAATGTTTCATAAGCACAAAATGCTATTTGTTTACCTTCTCTTTAGTGAGCAGTTCTCGTTTGCCAAGATAACTCATCCACCTGACAGGTGTGTCATATCAAGAAGCTGATTAAACAGCATGATCATTACACAGGTGCACCTTGTGCTGGGGACAATGAAAGGCCACTCTACAATCTGCAGTTTTGAGGGAGCGTGTGATTGGCTGCTGACTGCAGGAATGTCCACCAGAGCTGTTGACAGATAATTTAATGTTAATTTATCTACCATAAGCCGCCTCCAACGTCGTTTTAGAGAATTTGGCAGTACGTCCAACTGGCCTCACAACAACAGACCCTGTGTAACCACACCAGCCCAGGACCTCCACATCTGGCTACTTCACCTGCGGGATCGTCTGAGACCAGCCTCCCGGACAGCTGATGAAACTGAGGAGTATTTCTGTCTGTAATAAAACCCTTTTGTGGGGAAAACTAATTCTGATTGGCTGCGCCCATGCCCAGTCATGGGAAATCCATTGATTAGAGCCTAATTTATTTATTTCAATTGACTGATTTCCTTTTATTAACGGTTGCGTTTATATTTCTGTTCAGTTTACTTTTGAGAAAAATATCTATTGTGTTAAATCTGACTGTATATTGTCGAGAAGACAGTTATGAGATGATAGTTTATTGTTCATATTCTGTTATATTATTATAAGCCAGGGGCTGCCAGGCATTCATGAGGGTATAACCTAGTCTATCTGGGGCTTTGGTTGTTAAATAAAGGTTGAATAAATAAAAAATGCTCATGTGATGAGTAACCTTGCCTTAATGTGTTAGCTCTTTTGCCTAGGCTTTAGCTCAGTGGGTTAACTCAGTCTGTTGGAGCACAGGACACCTGGGTTCAAACCCAGCTGGTCATGTTGCGTTATCATAAAATAAAAACAAGGCAAGTAAACATGTTGTTCCCCACGAATGATTCATCCTTGGGCCAATTGAGATATCACGTGTTACTAACACGTTTCAGTGTATTACTCTAGCCCCCGGATCGCTAAGTTTAGTCAACATTGGCGCAGTGCTGTCTGAGATATCGCATGTGACTAATGAACGGACGGACGGACGGACGGAGACAGATCCACAGTCCCTTCCCTTCACCGATTTAATCTTGGAGGACAGATACTTATTTAGTTATTTTACCAGAATCTTCCACCAGGAGGCAATGACCACCAGGAGGCAATGTCAGTCCATAAATACAACCAACCTGTAGATACTTTAGTATTAGACTACACAGCTATTCGACTGTCTTTTATGATTACATTTTTCCACCAAGGTAATCATTGGGGCAGTACGTTTGTGTGGAGGTGTAGGAGATGTTCACTGCTGCCCTCTCTCTGTCTCTCTGTCTCTGTCTCTCTCTCGCTCTCTTTCTCTCTCCATTCAATTCAATTCAAAGGGCTTTATTGACATGGGAAACATATGTTTATACTGCCAAAGAAAGTCTATTTTTTCTCTCTTTATCTCTCTCTGTCTCTCTCTGTCTCTGTGTGTCTCTCGCTCTCTCTCGTTGTCTCTGTCTTTCTGTCTCTGTGTATGTCTCTCAGTCTCTGTGTATGTCTCTCTGCCTCTCTCTTTATCTCTCTCTGTGTCTCTCTTTCTGTATCTCTCTGTCTCTGTCTGTCACTCTGTCTCTCTCTGTCACTCTGTCTCTCTCTGTTTCTCTGTCTCTCTGCCTCTGTATCTCTCTCTCTCTCTCTCTCTCTCTCTCTCTCTCTCTCTCTCTCTGCCCCCCTCTCCTTGTCTCTCTCTCTTTCTCTCTCTCTGCCTCTCTCTTTCTCTCTCGGTCTCTGTCTCTCTCTGTCTCTCTCTCTCTGTCTGTCTCTGTCTCTCACAATAACTTTGTGGCACCACACACTGCTTAGTTTATTGCTTCTCTGTATTATGACCTGTCTGTCCTCCCCTAGGTTAGTGAAGGAGTTAAGGGTTGTGTCTTCCCCTAGGTTAGTGAAGAAGTGAAGGGTTGGGTCCTCCCCTAGGTTAGTGAAGGAGTGAAGGGTTGTGTCCTCCCCTAGGTTAGTGAAGGAGTGAAGGGTTGTGTCGTCCCCTAGGTTAGTGAAGGAGTGAAGGGTTGGGTCCTCCCCTAGGTTAGTGAAGGGTTGTGTCCTCCCCTAGGTTAGTGAAGGAGTGAAGGGTTGGGCCCTCCCCTAGGTTAGTGAAGGGTTGGGTCCTCTCCTAGGTTAGTGAAGCAGTGAAGCGTTGGGTCCTCCCCTAGGTTAGTGAAGGGTTGGGTCCTCACCTAGGTTAGTGAAGCAGTGAAGGGTTGTGTCTTCCCCTAGGTTAGTGAAGCAGTGAAGGGTTGGGTCCTCCCCTAGGTTAGTGAAGGAGTGAAGGGTTTGGTCCTCCCCTAGGTTAGTGAAGGGTTGGGTCCTCCGCTAGGTTAGTGAGGGAGTGAAGGTTTGGGTCCTCCCCTAGGTTAGTGAAGGGTTGTGTCCTCCCCTAGATTAGTGAAGGGTTGGGTCCTCCCCTAGGTTAATGAAGGAGTGAAGGATTGGGACCTCCCCTAGGTTAGTGAAGGGTTGGGTCCTCCCCTAGGTTAGTGAAGCAGTGAAGGGTTGGGTCCTCCCCTAGGTTAATGAAAGAGTGAAGGGTTGGATCATACCCTAGGTTAGTGAAGGGTTGGGTCCTCCCCTAGGTTAGTGAAGGAGTGAAGGGTTGGGTCCTCACCCTGGTTAGTGAAGCAGTGAAGGGTTAGGTCCTCCCCTAGGTTAGTGAAGCAGTGAAGAGTTGGGTCCTCCCCTAGGTTAGTGAAGGGTTGTGTCCTCCCCTAGGTTAGTGAAGGGTTGGGTCCTCCCCTAGGTTAGTGAAGGAGTGAAGGGTTGGGTCCTCCCCTAGGTTAGTGAAGGAGTGAAGGGTTAGGTCCTCCCCTAGGTTAGTGAAGCAGTGAAGAGTTGGGTCCTCCCCTAGGTTAGTGAAGGGTTGTGTCCTCCCCTAGGTTAGTGAAGGGTTGAGTCCTCCCCTAGGTTAGTGAAGGAATCAAGGGTTTGGTCCTCCGCTAGGTTAGTGAAGGGTTGGGTCCTCCTCTAGGTTAGTGAAGCAGTGAAGGGTTGTGTCTTCCCCTAGGTTAGTGAAGCAGTGAAGGGTTGGGTCCTCCCCTAGGTTAGTGAAGGAGTGAAGGGTTTGGTCCTCCCCTAGGTTAGTGAAGGGTTGGGTCCTCCGCTTGGTTAGTGAAGGAGTGAAGGGTTGGGTCCTCCCCTAGGTTAGTGAAGGAGTGAAGGGTTGGGTCCTGCCCTAGGTTAGTGAAGCAGTGAAGGGTTAGGTCCTCCCCTAGGTTAGTGAAGGAGTGAAGGGTTAGGTCCTCCCCTAGGTTAATGAAGGAGTGAAGGGTTGGGTCCTCCCCTAGGTTAGTGAAGGGTTGTGTCCTCCCCTAGGTTAGTGAAGGGTTGGGTCCTCCCCTAGGTTAGTGAAGCAGTGAAGGGTTGGGTCCTCCCCTAGGTTAGTGAAGCAGTGAAGGGTTGGGTCCTCCCCTAGGTTAGTGAAGCAGTGAAGGGTTGGGTCCTCCCCTAGGTTAGTGAAGCAGTGAAGGGTTGGGTCCTCCCCTAGGTTAGTGAAGCAGTGAAGGGTTGGGTCCTCCCCTAGGTTAGTGAAGCAGTGAAGGGTTGGGTCCTCCCGTAGGTTAATGAAGGAGTGAAGGATTGGGTCCTCCCCTAGGTTAGTGAATCAGTGAAGGGTTGGGTCCTGCCCTAGGTTAGTGAAGGGTTGGTTCCTCCCCTAGGTTAGTGAAGCAGTGAAGGGTTGGGTCCTCCCCTAGGTTAGTGAAGCAGTGAAGGGTTGGGTCCTCCCCTAGGTTAGTGAAGCAGTGAAGGGTTGGGTCCTCCCCTAGGTTAGTGAAGCAGTGAAGGGTTGGGTCCTCCCCTAGGTTAGTGAAGCAGTGAAGGGTTGGGTCCTCCCGTAGGTTAATGAAGGAGTGAAGGATTGGGTCCTCCCCTAGGTTAGTGAAGAAGTGAAGGGTTTGGTCCTCCCCTAGGTTAGTGAAGGGTTGGGTCCTCAACTAGGTTAGTGAAGCAGTGAAGGGTTGGGTCCTCCCCTTGGTTAGTGAAGCAGTGAAGGGTTGGGTCCTCCCCTAGGTTAGTGAAGGGTTGGGTCCTCCCCTAGGTTAGTGAAGCAGTGAAGGGTTTGGTCCTCCCCTAGGTTAGTGAAAGGTTGGGTCCTCAACTAGGTTAGTGAAGCAGTGAAGGGTTGGGTCCTCCCCTAGGTTAGTGAAGCAGTGAAGGGTTGGGTCCTCCCCTAGGTTAGTGAAGGGTTGGGTCCTCCCCTAGGTTAGTGAAGCAGTGAAGGGTTGGGTCCTCCCCTAGGTTAGGGAAGGGTTGTGTCCTCCCCTAGGTTAGTGAAGGGTTGGGTCCTCTCCTAGGTTAGTGAAGGGTTGGGTCCTCTCCTAGGTTAGTGAAGGGTTGTGTCCTCCCCTAGGTTAGTGAAGCAGTGAAGGGTTGGGTCCTCCCCTAGGTTAGTGAAGGGTTGGGTCCTCCCCTAGGTTAGTGAAGCAGTGAAGGGTTGGGTCCTCCCCTAGGTTAGTGAAGGGTTGGGTCCTCCCCTAGGTTAGTGAAGGGTTGGGTCCTCCCCTAGGTTAGTGAAGGGTTGGGTCCTCCCCTAGATTAGTGAAGCAGTGAAGGGTTGGGTCCTCCCCTAGGTTAGTGAAGGGTTGGGTCCTCCCCTAGGTTAGTGAAGCAGTGAAGGGTTGGGTCCTCCCCTAGGTTAGTGAATGGTTGTGTCCTCCCCTAGGTTAGTGAAGGGTTGGGTCCTCCCCTAGGTTAGTGAAGGTTTGGGTCCTCCCCTAGGTTAGTGAAGGGTTGGGTCCTCCCCTAGGTTAGTGAAGGGTTGGGTCCTCCCCTAGGTTAGTGAAGGGTTGGGTCCTCCCCTAGGTTAGTGAAGGGTTGGGTCCTTCCCTAGGTTAGTGAAGGGTTGGGTCCTCCCCTAGGTTAGTGAAGGGTTGGGTCCTCCCCTAGGTTAGTGAAGGGTTGGGTCCTCCCCTAGGTTAGTGAAGGGTTGGGTCCTCCCCTAGGTTAGTGAAGGGTTGGGTCCTCCCCTAGGTTAGTGAAGCAGTGAAGGGTTGGGACGGCTGATATTAGCATGTATTTATCATACTGAGTTGAACTAACATTAGAGAGGTTAAACATCAGGTTTTATCACACTGTAATGTAAACAAACAGACACCTTAAACACCTTAAACAGACAGTGAATTCACTGCTCTACTTTCAGCCCTGTCTGTCTGTCTGTCGGTCTGTCTGTCTGTCTGTCTGTCTGTCTGTCTGTCTGTCTGTCTGTCTGTCTGTCTGTCTGTCTGTCTGTCTGTCTGTCTGTCTGTCTGTCTGTCTGTCAGTTGGTTGGTCTGAGTGGAGCAGCTCTCTCTCTCTCTATGCCTGGCACTAGGTGAATACAGGTGGTCAGCTGGCCAGACACTGGTGCCATGCAAACCTTGTTGACATGTCCATCAGCACTAGCACATTGCCAGACAGTTAAGAGACTGTGTGTTAGGAAGGGAGGGGGGGAGGTACAGAGAGAGAGAAAGGGAGATAGAGAGAGATACACTCTTAGAAAAAAAGATGCTATTACACAGAGGGTTCTACATGGAACCCAAAATAGTTCTTCCTGGAACCAAAAAGGGTTCTACCTGGAACCAAAAAAAGTTTTCCTATGGGGACAGCCAAATGTTTTTTGGAACACTTAATTCTAAGATTGTACAAAGACAGAGGTAGAGAGAGACATACAGGCAGCAGCAGTCTCCTTAACAGCAGATGTTTAACACAGCAGCCGTTAACCTCATTTCCTGGGCGGAGAAAAACGCTCTATTGGAGAAGTAACAGGAACCAGAAAAAACATACAAGAGAGAGAGAGAGACAGAGAGACAGAGAGACAGACAGACAGACAGACAGACAGACAGACAGACAGACAGACAGACAGACAGACAGACAGACAGACAGACAGACAGACAGGGAGAGTCTTAGAGGTTAGTGGAACACAAATCATTTTGTCACCAGCAAGCTCTGACTTGCAGCGAGACAGAGAGGGTGCTGGTGAAAATAGAGGGAGCAGGCAGAGAGAGAGAGAGAGAGGGGGAGAGGGGGGGAGGGGGGGAGTTAAACGCTTGTTCTGACTGAGGACAAGAGAGAAGAGTGAGAAACGTTTTCACTCCTAGTGAGAAGCAGCAGAGAGGACAAAGAGAGAGAGAGAACATAAAGAGAGAGAGATAGAGAGAGAGGGAGGGAGAACATAGTGAGAGAGAAAGAACAAAGAGAGAGAGAGAGGGAGGGAGAACAGGAGAGTTAAACGGACAGAACAGGGAGGGGAGAGGACGAAAAGAGACACTGATCACTGTGGCAGTGTGTGAAGTGAGAGGGTTGTAACTTGTCTCTATCTAACCAGGCTTGGTACCACCATTCACCCTCCCAACGACGCGCTGGTCTGGTCTGGTCTGTTCATTTCTTACCTTTCTTTCGTTAGCTCAGGAGAGGGTGATAGGAGAGGGGGAGGCTCTATTTTCATAGACAAGCTGCTGAACTGTCTGTACTTCTGTCCCTGTCAACAGGCTTGTTTAGAGAGTGTTTGTACTTCTGTCCCTGTCAACAGGCTTGTTTAGAGAGTGTCTGTACTTCTGTCCCTGTCAACAGGCTTGTTTAGAGAGTGTCTGTACTTCTGTCCCTGTCAACAGGCTTGTTTAGAGAGTGTCTGTACTTCTGTCCCTGTCAACAGGCTTGTTTAGAGAGTGTCTGTACTTCTGTCCCTGTCAACAGGCTTGTTTAGAGAGTGTCTGTACTTCTGTCCCTGTCAACAGGCTTGTTTAGAGAGTGTCTGTACTTCTGTCCCTGTCAACAGTCTTGTTTAGAGAGTGTCTGTACTTCTGTCCCTGTCAACAGGCTTGTTTAGAGAGTGTCTGTACTTCTGTCCCTGTCAACAGGCTTGTTTAGAGAGTGTCTGTACTTTCTTCTGGTTTATAGAATCACATACTGTCTTGTTGAAAGAGACTAGAGAAGAGCAGAGAAGAGAGGACTGGTGGAGAGTAAAGCAGACATGACAGGAGAACAGTGAAAGGGAAGCCTTGGTGTGAGTCAATTAGTCAGTCAGAGAGAGTGAGTTGTGTTCTGTCAGTCAGCTGTGTTGTGTTACCAGTCAGTTGTGTGACCAGTCAGTTGTGTTGTGTTACCAGTCAGTGGTGTTGTGTTACCAGTCAGTGGTGCTGTGTTACCAGTCAGTGGTGTGACCAGTCAGTTGTGTTGTGTTACCAGTCAGTGGTGTGACCAGTCAGCTGTGTTGTGTTACCAGTCAGTTGTGTTACCAGTCAGTGGTGTGACCAGTCAGTTGTGTTGTGTGACTAGTCAGTTGTGTTACCATTCAGTGGTGTGACCAGTCAGTTGTGTTGTGTGACCAGTCAGTTGTGTTGTGTTACCAGTCAGTTGTATGACCAGTCAGTTGTGTGACCAGTCAGAAGGGTGACCTGTCAGTTTTGTTGTGTTACCAGTTAGTGGTGTTGTGTGACCAGTCAGTGGTGTTGTGTGACCAGTCAGTTGTGTTGTGTTACAAGTCAGTTGTGTTACCAGTCAGTGGTGTGAGTGGTGTAGGACAGGATTGAAGTTGAGGTGGAACCAGATAGTGGAACCAGATAGTCTTAACCAGGGTTGTTACTAGTTAGTTGTTTTGGGCTCTCCCCTCCTGTCTCACAGGGGACTCTGTGGTTGGCTGGGTTGTTACTAGTTAGTTGTTTTGGGCTCTCCCCTCCTGTCTCAGAGGGGACTTGGGTGATTTCTACACCAGTGACAGTAATAACAGCAGTAACCGCAGGTCTGTAAACACCTTGCGTCAGTCACACTTCCACTCTGACTGATTCACTGTTCCCAGAGAGAGAGAGCGAGAGAGCGAGAGAGAGAGAGAATTGAAGCAGAAAGGTGTTGAGAAGCAGACAGACGGACAGGTAGCACCATGAGACTGGTGTGTTTAGCCCTGGGGGCGGCGCTATGTGTGGTGGGGAGCGTGAGCAGCATGTCCACTTGTAAGACTCTGGACCTGGAGCTGGTTAAGAAGAAGCGCATCGAGGCGATCAGGGGACAGATCCTCTCCAAGCTGAGGATGCCCAAGGAGCCGGAGGAGGAGCAGACAGGAGAGGGGAAGGCGATCCCTGCAGCGCTGCTCTCTCTCTATAACAGCACCGTGGAGCTCAGTAATGAACAGAAGCTACAGCCAGCGCCCACCACACACACTCTGGAGGAGGAGGAGGACTACTTCGCCAAGGAGGTCCACAAGTTTACCATGAAGCGGGGTGAGTAGAGAATGACACACACACACACACTCAAATACATACACAGACTCAAGACTGACCTCAGATCTATTGTGCATACACACCTTTGGAATTACTTCACGAAGACACACACACACACATATACACACACATATACACACACATACATATACACACAAATACACACATACATATACACACATACACATGCATACACACCTTTGGAATTACTTCACGAAGACACACACACACACATATACACACACATATACACACACATACATATACACACACATATACACACACATACATATACACACAAATACACACACACACATACATACAGTGCATTCAGAAAGTATTCAGACCCCTTGACCTTTTCCACATTTTGTTACGTTACAGCCTTATTCTAAAATGGATTACATTAAAAAACATCATCATCAATCTACCCACAATACCCCATAATGACATCAATCTACACACAATACCCCATAATGACATCAATCTACCCACAATACCCCATAATGACATCAATCTACCCACAATACCCCATAATGACATCAATCTACACACAATACCCCATAATGACATCAATCTACACACAATACCCCATAATGACATCAATCTACACACAATACCCCATAATGACATCAATCTACACACAATACCCCATAATGACATCAATCTACACACAATACCCCATAATGACATCAATCTACACACAATACCCCATAATGACATCAATCTACACACAATACCCCATAATGACATCAATCTACACACAATACCCCATAATGACATCATTCTACACACAATACCCCATAATGACATCAATCTACACACAATACCCCATAATGACATCAATCTACCCACAATACCCCATAATGACATCAATCTACACACAATACCCCATAATGACATCAATCTACCCACAATACCCCATAATGACATCAATCTACACACAATACCCCATAATGACATCAATCTACACACAATACCCCATAATGACATCAATCTACACACAATACCCCATAATGACATCAATCTACCCACAATACCCCATAATGACATCAATCTACACACAATACCCCATAATGACATCAATCTACACACAATACCCCATAATGACATCAATCTACCCACAATACCCCATAATGACATCAATCTACACACAATACCCCATAATGACATCAATCTACACACAATACCCCATAATGACATCAATCTACACACAATACCCCATAATGACATCAATCTACCCACAATACCCCATAATGACATCAATCTACACACAATACCCCATAATGACATCAATCTACACACAATACCCCATAATGACATCAATCTACACACAATACCCCATAATGACATCAATCTACCCACAATACCCCATAATGACATCAATCTACACGCAATACCCCATAATGACATCAATCTACACGCAATACCCCATAATGACATCAATCTACCCGCAATACCCCATAATGACATCAATCTACACGCAATACCCCATAATGACATCAATCTACACGCAATACCCCATAATGACATCAATCTACACGCAATACCCCATAATGACATCAATCTACACGCAATACCCCATAATGACATCAATCTACACACAATACCCCATAATGACATCAATCTACACACAATACCCCATAATGACATCAATCTACACACAATACCCCATAATGACATCCATCTACACACAAAACCCCATAATGACATCAATCTACACACAATACCCCATAATGACATCAATCTACACACAATACCCCATAATGACATCAATCTACACACAATACCCCATAATGACATCAATCTACCCACAATACCCCATAATGACATCAATCTACACACAATACCCCATAATGACATCAATCTACCCACAATACCCCATAATGACATCAATCTACACACAATACCCCATAATGACATCAATCTACACACAATACCCCATAATGACATCAATCTACACACAATACCCCATAATGACATCAATCTACCCACAATACCCCATAATGACATCAATCTACACACAATACCCCATAATGACATCAATCTACCCACAATACCCCATAATGACATCAATCTACACACAATACCCCATAATGACATCAATCTACACACAATACCCCATAATGACATCAATCTACACACAATACCCCATAATGACATCAATCTACCCACAATACCCCATAATGACATCAATCTACACACAATACCCCATAATGACATCAATCTACACACAATACCCCATAATGACATCAATCTACACACAATACCCCATAATGACATCAATCTACCCACAATACCCCATAATGACATCAATCTACACGCAATACCCCATAATGACATCAATCTACACGCAATACCCCATAATGACATCAATCTACCCGCAATACCCCATAATGACATCAATCTACACGCAATACCCCATAATGACATCAATCTACACGCAATACCCCATAATGACATCAATCTACACGCAATACCCCATAATGACATCAATCTACATGCAATACCCCATAATGACATCAATCTACACACAATACCCCATAATGACATCAATCTACACACAATACCCCATAATGACATCAATCTACACACAATACCCCATAATGACATCCATCTACACACAAAACCCCATAATGACATCAATCTACACACAATACCCCATAATGACATCAATCTACACACAATACCCCATAATGACATCAATCTACACACAATAACCCATAATGACATCAATCTACCCACGATATCCCATAATGACATCAATCTACACACAAAACCCCATAATGACATCAATCTACACACAATACCCCATAATGACATCAATCTACACACAATACCCCATAATGACATCAATCTACACACAATACCCCATAATGACATCAATCTACCCACGATATCCCATAATGACATCAATCTACACACAATACCCCATAATGACATCAATCTACACACAATACCCCATAATGACATCAATCTACACACAACACCCCATAATGACATCAATCTACACACAATACCCCATAATGACATCAATCTACACACAATACCCCATAATGACATCAATCTACACACAATACCCCATAATGACATCAATCTACCCACAATACCCCATAATGACATCAATCTACACACAATACCCCATAATGACAAAGCATTATTACATATTAGACATTTTTGCAAATGTATTAAAAATAAAAAAAAATAAACTATGAGACTCTAAATTGAGCTCAGCTGCATCCTGTTTCCATTGATCATCTTTGAGATGTTTCTACAACTTGATTGGAGTACACCTGTGGTAAATTCAATTGATTGGACATGATTTGGAAAGGCAACCACCGGTCTATATAAGGTCCCACAGTTGACAGTGCATGTCAGAGCAAAAACCAAGCCATGAGGTCGAAGGAATTGTCTGTAGCTCCGAGACAGGAGGTGGCCAGAAACCCGATGGTCACTCTGACAGAGCTCCAGAGTTCCTCTGTTGAGATGGGAGAACCTTCCAGAAGGACAACCATATCTGCAGCCATACAGAAGCCACTCTTCAGTAAAAGGCACATGACAGCCGCTTGGAGTTTAAAAAGGCACCTAAAGACTGTTTCTCATGGTCTGTTGAAACCAAGATTGAACTATTTGGCCTGAATGCCAAGCGTCACGTTCGGAGGAAACCTGGCACCATCCCTATGGTGAAGCGTGGTGGCAGAATCAGGCTGTGGGGATGTTTTTCAATGGCAGGGACTGGGAGACTAGTCAGGATCGAGGCAAAGATGAACGGAGCAAAGTACAGAGAGATCCTTGATGAAAACCTGATCCAGCGTGCTCAGGACCTCAGACTGGGCGAAGGTTCAACTTCCAACAGGACAACGACCCTAAGCACACAGCCAATGCAACGCAGGAGTGGCTTTGGGACAAGTCTCTGAATGTCCTTGAGTGGGCCAGCCAGAGCCCAGACTTGAACCCGATCGAACATCTCTGGAGAGACCTGAAAATAGCTGTGCAGCAACGCTCCCCATCCAACCTGGCAGAGCTTGAGAGGATCTGCAGAGAAGAATGGGAGAAACTCCCCAAATACAGGTGTGCCAATTTTGTAGCGTCATACCCAAGAAGACTCAAGACTGTAATCGCTGCCAAAGGTGCTTCAACAAAGTACTGAGTAAAGGGTCTGAATACTTATGTAAAAGTTTTTTTGTTTTTTTTTACTTTTAAATTAGCAAACCTTTCTAAAAACCTGTTTTTGCTTTGTCATTATGGGGTATTGTGTGTAGATTGATGTCATTATGGGGTATTGTGTGTAGATTGATGTCATTATGGGGTATTGTGTGTAGATTGATGTCATTATGGGGTATTGTGGGTAGATTGATGTCATTATGGGGTATTGTGTGTAGATTGATGTCATTATGGGGTATTGTGTGTAGATTGATGTCATTATGGGGTATTGTGTGTAGATTGATGTCATTATGGGGTATTGTGTGTAGATTGATGTCATTATGGGGTATTGTGTGTAGATTGATGAGGGAAAAAAATATTTAATAAATTTAAGTATAAGGCTGTAACGTAACAAAGTGTGGAAAAAGTCAAGGGTCTGAATACTTTCCGAAGGCACTGTACACACACACACACATATACTGTATACACACATACATATACACACACACTCACACACATAGACACATACATATCTCACACTCTCAATGGAGGCATACTGGTTCTTTGACAGAGAGGGCCGGTCATATATTAACATATAATAATTAACATATCAATTCAACCTGTAATTCAAAACAGCTTCCATTCACTCACTACCACTGTGATTGATTGCTATTGAACCCTTCTACCAATAAATCCTCTCAAAATGTGTACAGTAGTGATTAATACAACATGTGTCTCCCTTCTGCTCTGTTAAGAAACATCTTTAGGCAGTAATGATCACAGATCACCAGTTTCATCAGCCTTCAGAACGTTCTGTTATGATGCCTGTGTTTCTCTCCTGGTGTTTTTACTACTGTATTTGTGTGGTATTCCTGGCATCCTGGTTTGACTCAACACGTTCTGGTTGGTTCATTGTGAAATCAGACCTCCTCTCTGTGTTCTGTTGGGTTACAGTACATGTTTCTTCTTGTGTTGTTCATCTGGTGATATTTTACCCTTCTCATATTCTTCTCCTCTTCTCTGCTCAGCCATCCTCTATTTCCCCTGATCTCCTCATGTTATCAACTACTTCTAAAGACATAGTTAGGGTTATATAGATGTCCTGTCTCTAAAGACATAGGGTTAGATAGATGTCATGTCTCTAAAGACATAGGGTTAGATAGATGTCCTGTCTCTAAAGACATAGTTAGGGTTAGATAGATGTCCTGTCTCTAAAGACATAGTTAGGGTTAGATAGATGTCCTGTCTCTAAAGACATAGTTAGGGTTAGATAGATGTCCTGTCTCTAAAGACATAGGGTTAGATAGATGTCCTGTCTCTAAAGACATAGTTAGGGTTAGATAGATGTCCTGTCTCTACAGACATAGTTAGGGTTAGATAGATGTCCTGTCTCTAAAGACATAGTTAGGGTTAGATAGATGTCCTGTCTCTAAAGACATAGTTAGGGTTAGATAGATATCCTGTCTCTAAAGACATAGTTAGGGTTAGATAGATGTCCTCTCTCTAAAGACATAGTTAGGGTTAGATAAATGTCCTGTCTCTAAAGACATAGTTAGGGTTAGATAGATGTCCTGTCTCTAAAGACATAGGGTTAGATAGATGTCCTGTCTCTAAAGACATAGTTAGGGTTAGATAGATGTCCTGTCTCTAAAGACATAGTTAGGGTTAGATAGATGTCCTGTCTCTAAAGACATAGGGTTAGATAGATGTCCTGTCTCTAAAGACATAGTTAGGGTTAGATAGATGTCCTGTCTCTAAAGACATAGTTAGGGTTAGATAGATGTCCTGTCTCTAAAGACATAGTTAGGGTTAGATAGATGTCCTGTCTCTAAAGACATAGTTAGGGTTAGATAGATGTCCTGTCTCAGCAGTGAACATAGAACAACAGGAAGAACAAATACTAGAGAAGACAGGGAATGTTCTGCTAAGATGAACACCAAAGTATCACTAATGGGGGTCATTGAGGAGGATGGGAGAGAAGAGGTGGAATTGTGGAAATGTAGTGCTCTCACTTGTTCTCCTCATTCTCTCTCTCTGTCTCTCTCCCTCCCTCTCTCCCTCTCTCTCCCTCTATCCCTCCCTCCCTCCAGGGGGTTTCCTGTGTTGGGTTCTCCCTTCGCTGCTCTGTCACTTGTTCTCTCTCTCCCTCCGTCTCCCTCATGTTATTATCAGTGTGTTTGGGACAGGGCAGCTTGGCAGGGACAGGAAGGAAGGCGATAGAGAAGCTAGCTGGTCTGGGAGAGGAGATGGTTTGTCAGTGACTCAGATCCGGTAGACTTGGTGCCCAAAGGGAATCTTGGTTTCCTCCTACAGTACATTTACTCTGCGGAAACACTTTAGATCCAGATTCCACTCTGCTCCTTAACTGAGATGTTTACTGGACAACCCAACGACCTTGTCGACCTCCAATGTGTGTGTCTGAGAGAGAAGGAATTGTTTTATAATCATTGAGAAGATTGAGGACAGTGTGACAACCAGTTTGTTGCACAATGGTAAAATCTACAGCATATCATCAAAGATCACAGTTCAGACAGACTCATTAAGATCAGAGCTAAGGGCACAATCACTATTAATCTTCATCATCACCATCAGCTAAAGCCCCCTGATGCCTATAGGGAAGCCTTGTAACCCTGATGCCTATAGGGAAGCCTTGTAACCCTGATGCCTATAGGGAAGCCTTGTAACCCTGATGCCTATAGGGAAGCCTTGTAACCCTGATGCCTATAGGGAAGCCTTGTAACCCTGATGCCTATAGGGAAGCCTTGTAACCCTGATGCCTATAGGGAAGCCTTGTAACCCTGATGCCTATAGGGAAGCCTTGTAACCCTGATGCCTATAGGGAAGCCCCCTGATGCCTATAGGGAAGCCCCCTGATGCCTACAGGGAAGCCCCCTGATGTCTATAGGGAAGCCTTGTAACCCTGATGCCTATAGGGAAGCCCCCTGATGCCTATAGGGAAGCCTTGTAACCCTGATGCCTATAGGGAAGCCCCCTGATGCCTATAGGGAAGCCTTGTAACCCTGATGCCTATAGGGAAGCCCCCTGATGCCTACAGGGAAGCCCCCTGATGTCTATAGGGAAGCCCCCTGATGTCTACAGGGAAGCCCCCTGATGCCTATAGGGAAGCCCCCTGATGCCTATAGGGAAGCCCCCTGATGTCTACAGGGAAGCCCCCTGATGCCTATAGGGAAGCCCCCTGATGCCTATAGGGAAGCCCCCTGATGCCTATAGGGAAGCCCCCTGATGTCTATAGGGAATCCTTGTAACCCTGTTGTCTATAGGGAAGCCTTGTAACCCTGATGTCTATAGTGAAGCTGTTATCATTCTGGAACATTATGCACTTTCCATTTGAAAGTGAAAACATGACTCAGTACAGATTCACTGTCCTCTTTTTAGAAAACCCTTTTGTGATGATGTTAGCACAGCTGATTAAAGAAGCAATACAACTGTCCTTCTTTAGACTAGTTGAGTATCTGGAGCATCAGCATTTGTGGGTTCGATTACAGGCTCAAAATGGCCAGAAACAAAGAACTTTCTTCTGAAACTTGTCAGTCTATTCTTGTTCTGAGAAATGAAGGCTATTCCATGCAAGGAATTGCCAAGAAACTGAAGATCTCGTACAACGCTGTGTACTACTGCCTTCACAGAACAGCGTAAACTGGCTCTAACCAGAATAGAAAGAGGAGTGGGAGGCCCCGGTGCACAACTGAGCAAGAGGACAAGTATATTAGAGTGTCTAGTTTGAGAAACAGACGCCTTAATAAATACAAATAAATAAAAATGTTCTTTGTCATTATGGGGTATTGTGTGTAGATTGATGTCATTATGGGGTATTGTGTGTAGATTGATGTCATTATGGGGTATTGTGTGTAGATTGATGTCATTATGGGGTATTGTGTGTAGATTGATGTCATTATGGGGTATTGTGTGTAGATTGATGTCATTATGGGGTATTGTGTGTAGATTGATGTCATTATGGGGTATTGTGTGTAGATTGATGTCATTATGGGGTATTGTGTGTAGATTGATGTCATTATGGGGTATTGTGTGTAGATTGATGTCATTATGGGGTATTGTGTGTAGATTGATGTCATTATGGGGTATTGTGTGTAGATTGATGTCATTATGGGGTGTTGTGTGTAGATTGATGTCATTATGGGGTATTGTGTGTAGATTGATGTCATTATGGGGTGTTGTGTGTAGATTGATGTCATTATGGGGTGTTGTGTGTAGATTGATGTCATTATGGGGTATTGTGTGTAGATTGATGTCATTATGGGGTATTGTGTGTAGATTGATGTCATTATGGGGTATTGTGTGTAGATTGATGTCATTATGGGGTATTGTGTGTAGATTGATGTCATTATGGGGTATTGTGTGTAGATTGATGTCATTATGGGGTGTTGTGTGTAGATTGATGTCATTATGGGGTGTTGTGTGTAGATTGATGTCATTATGGGGTATTGTGTGTAGATTGATGTCATTATGGGGTATTGTGTGTAGATTGATGTCATTATGGGGTATTGTGTGTAGATTGATGTCATTATGGGGTATTGTGTGTAGATTGATGTCATTATGGGGTATTGTGGGTAGATTGATGCCATTATGGGGTATTGTGTGTAGATTGATGTCATTATGGGGTATTGTGTGTAGATTGATGTCATTATGGGGTATTGTGTGTAGATTGATGTCATTATGGGGTATTGTGGGTAGATTGATGTCATTATGGGGTATTGTGGGTAGATTGATGTCATTATGGGGTATTGTGGGTAGATTGATGTCATTATGAGGTATTGTGGGTAGATTGATGTCATTATGGGGTATTGTGTGTAGATTGATGTCATTATGGGGTATTGTGTGTAGATTGATGTCATTATAGGGTATTGTGTGTAGATTGATGTCATTATGGGGTATTGTGTGTAGATTGATGTCATTATGGGGTTTTGTGTGTAGATTGATGTCATTATGGGGTATTGTGTGTAGATTGATGTCATTATGGGGTATTGTGTGTAGATTGATGTCATTATGGGGTATTGTGTGTAGATTGATGAGGGGGAAAAAACTATTTTACTATTTTGTAACTATAAACTATTTTGTAATGTAACAAAATGTGGAAAAAGTCAAGTGGTCTGAATACTTTCTGAATGCACTGTATGTATTGCAGTGTGGAGGAGGTAGGAGTAGCAGGTATTTAGCCATCCTGCTGGAATCTGGTTCCTCCCAGTGTAATTACAGAGCTGTCTATCTCTCTGCCTGTCACAACAGCTGTCCCTGGCTTACCAGGGTTAGAGAAGAGGCCTTGATTAAACACACAAATCCCCCCACACCCAGGGTTAGCACGCAGCCTAACACAGAGGGAGGATGAGGCTCCACTCTAACCTAGCATGCCATACAGGGCTCCACGCTCCCATCCGCACACCTAGTCTATGCACTTACACTACCATGCAGGACCTATAGCACGCACTGTAAGGCCAGGGACTGGGCTACACGCACCTACCCTATCACACCATAGAGGCATGGTGCACCATGCTAATCCAGCACCCACAGATAATGCTTAGGTTGTTGTTGTTGTCATCTATGCAGTTTCTATAGAGATGCATAGTAACACTTAGCAACACTTAGCAACTTTAGCAGCAGTGTAAGTCAATGGGAAAGTACCCTATTACAGCAGTGTAAGTCAATGGGAAAGTACCCTATTACAGCAGTGTAACTGATAAGGTTCTTAAAAGGGGAAGTGACTTTATTCACTGCTTCTTCAAACAATGTTTCCTATTGACCTATACCGGCCTCTCCCCTCTATCATATTATGGATGTGTAAGGCAAACCAGCCGTGTATGGCCGACCCACGATTTGATCTCGTTCACAACATTTTGTCAACTGATGAAGCAGGAGGCTGGCTTGTGACTTACAGATCATCAGATCTCAGGGCGGGTGTGACTGCACGTTGGCTAGCTCTCACCAGCTAGTGTACATACTGATGATAAATAAAAGTCATGTATAGTAAAGTGCTGATTCAACCTGCTATTGACTGAAGGGTTAGGGTTAGTATTGACCTCTAACAGGCAGCTGTAGCAGGGTTAGGGTTAGTATTGATCTCTAACAGGCAGCTGTAGCAGGGTTAGGGTTAGTATTGACCTCTAACAGGCAGCTGTAGCAGGGTTAGGGTTAGTATTGATCTCTAACAGGCAGCTGTAGCAGGGTTAGGGTTAGTATTGACCTCTAACAGGCAGCTGTAGCAGGGTTAGGGTTAGTATTGAGCTCTAACAGGCAGCTGTAGCAGGGTTAGGGTTAGTATTGAGCTCTAACAGGCAGCTGTAGCAGGGTTAGGGTTAGTATTGAGCTCTAACAGGCAGCTGTAGCAGGGTTATGGCTAGTATTGATCTCTGGGGCAAAACAGAGGTTTGGGCTTGGGCCACACCCAGGTTGCCACACGCACTTACACAGACAGCTCCTCCCCCCTCTGCCTCCTCCACCCTTCCCCTCCTCCACCCTTCCCCTCATCCACCCTTCCCCTCCTCCACCCTTCCCCTCCTCCACCCTTCCCCTCATCCACCCTTCCCCTCCTCCACCCTTCCCCTCATCCACCCTTGAATGGATGGATGGATGGATGAATGAATGGATGTATGGATGGATGGATGGATGGATGGATGGAAGTCCACAACCATCTCCTTTGTTTTGCTGATGTTGAGCTGAAGGTGGTTCTGCTCACACCACACCACAAAGTAATTGATTGTACTCCTGTACTCCTCCTCCTGTCCACTCCTGATGCTCCCTATAATTGCAATTGAGTTGTTTCTTTTCAGGCAAGCCCAACAGTATATGAGTACAGGTGGAATGGCTACTTGTTAGATATTCAGCTGTACAGTTAAGTGTATACTGTAGAGCAGAAGGACATGTAGGCCTCCCAGAGCTGAAGTAAGTATGTGGCTACAGTACATTGATGCTACGTGGCAACAGTACATTGATGCTACGTGGCTACAGTACATTGATGCTACGTGGCTGCAGTACATTGATGCTACGTGGCAACAGTACATTGATGCTACGTGGCTACAGTACATTGATGCTACGCGGCTACAGTACATTGATGCTACGTGGCTACAGTACATTGATGCTACGTGGCTACAGTACATTGATGCTACGCGGCTACAGTACATTGATGCTACGCGGCTACAGTACATTGATGCTACGTGGCTACAGTACATTGATGCTACGCGGCTACAGTACATTGATGCTACGTGGCTACAGTATATTGATGCTACGTGGCTACAGTACATTGATGCTACGTGGCTACAGTATATTGATGCTACGTGGCTACAGTACATTGATGCTACGTGGCTACAGTATATTGATGCTACGCGGCTGCAGTACATTGATGCTACGTGGCTGCAGTACATTGATGCTACGTGGCTACAGTACATTGATGCTACGCGGCTACAGTACATTGATGCTACGTGGCTGCAGTACATTGATGCTACATGGCTACAGTACATTGATGCTACGTGGCTACAGTATATTGATGCTACGCGGCTGCAGTACATTGATGTTACGTGGCTGCAGTACATTGATGCTACGTGGCTACAGTACATTGATGCTACGCGGCTACAGTACATTGATGCTACGTGGCTGCAGTACATTGATGCTACATGGCTGCAGTACATTGATGCTACGTGGCTGCAGTACATTGATGCTACATGGCTGCAGTACATTGATGCTACGCGGCTACAGTACATTGATGCTACGTGGCTGCAGTACATTGATGCTACATGGCTGCAGTACATTGATGCTACGTGGCTACAGTACATTGATGCTACGCGGCTACAGTATATTGATGCTACATGGCTACAGTACATTGATAAACCATTTCTCTCTCCCCTCCTCTCTGTGCCCCAGATAAGAATGTCACCAAGCACCAGATGCTGTTTAACCTGAATGAGATGAGGTCCAGCATTGGGGACTACCATCTACTCTCCAGCGCTGAGCTCCGCCTGCTCATCAAGAACCCTAAAATCCCCTCTGGTAGTGAGCAGCGCCTGGAGCTCTACAGGGGGTTGGGCAACAGCAGACGATACCTGGGATCACGCATCGTCAGCAACGAGTGGAGTGACCGCTGGCTGTCTTTTGACGTCACACCAACCCTCAAGAAATGGCTGATGGGGACCGGTGAGTCCAGAGAGATTACAGTAATCTGTTAGGCAGGTCATAGCCCTTGTAAATCAGGTCATAGCCAGTGTAAGTCAGGTCATAGCCCTTGTAAATCAGGTCATAGCCCTTGTAAATCAGGTCATAGCCAGTGTAAGTAATCTGTAAATCAGGTCATAACCCGTGTAAGTCAGGTCATAGCCAGTGTAAATCAGGTCATAGCCCTTGTAAATCAGGTCATAGCTAGTGTAAATCAGGTCATAGCCCTTGTAAATCAGGTCATAGCCAGTGTAAGTAATCTGTAAATCAGGTCATAACCCGTGTAAGTCAGGTCATAGCCAGTGTAAATCAGGTCATAGCCCTTGTAAATCAGGTCATAGCCAGTGTAAGTAATCTGTAAATCAGGTCATAACCCGTGTAAGTCAGGTCATAGCCAGTGTAAATCAGGTCATAGCCCTTGTATATCAGGTCATAGCCAGTGTAAGTAATCTGTAAATCAGGTCATAACCCGTGTAAGTCAGGTCATAGCCAGTGTAAATCAGGTCATAGCCCGTGTAAGTCGTCTGATGATAGCCAGCCTAGTGTTGTGACTGTGTCTAGGAATCTTCAGTCATTTTTGGAATTAACATGAAATATATGGCAATCTATTGTAACTTTGGTAATTTATACTTGAATAACTATATGAAAATATTTATTCATATATAGTAGATATTTTTTTTATATCTGTGTGTATATTTTCCATTAGATATAGCATATGGTTCAAGAGAAAATAGCTTAATTAATGAAAAAAGCATCTAATAAACATTGGCATTATTCTCAGTTAACTCTGCAACTCTTCCAACTATTAACTTTTAACACAATTGACAACAAATACTGAAATAGGGGGGAATTCCGACCTGAGTTCAGCACGTTGGAACCTAATTCCTGTTCTCTCAATGCATATTCTGACCGTGAATTGAAGCATGACAATAGCATGCTATTCACCCGCTATTTGGGGATTGTAAATGAATGACATTTGTTTTATATCTATTTCACCTTGTAATCTCTGGAGATGAATGTGAAACCAGTCATATGGCAGCAAACTGAAGCATATCAACATATCACCTTTTCCACAGTGACCTTTATGAAATTATTGCCTTATAATGCCTTATAATACATTTGTAGACACAAGCTATAGGCTTCTGTACTGTAGACATGTACAAATTACAGTGTACCAAGTTGATTTATGATTTCTAGAATATTTTAATTATATGGGACATTTGTTTGAATCGTTATGGAACTCAAACCGTACGCAGCAGTTTAAACCTGGAGCTTTGTCATCACATTTCCAGAACTAGTGAAGATTATTAGGGTTGATTTGTAGACCACCAGATAGGCTACTGTTCAACCCCTATGGTACACTTTTCTCACCTTCCAATATTACAGTTTCATGGGATTGTAAATATAAATGACAGTTGTTTTAGATATATTTGACCTTATATGGCAGCCTGTAATATGCTGGCCTTATAACCTGCAGAGATGACATTTGGAGACCCGAGCTATAGGCTTCTGTAGCCGTGCAAGTGACAGGTTAGAGACAAAACTACTGATTTCTATAGTCTCATTATATGCTTGGACATTTCACAGATTTAAAAAAACATTTGTAACATGTTAAATAGTAGCCACTATTGGTAGACATCGTCAGTTATACTTACATATATACTGTATATAACTGAGACTTTAGTGCAGTGATGTAGTGGTGCCTGGAGAAGTGGGTAATACTCGAATTTGCCCAAAAAGATCCAAACGTCCTGCTATTTTCTACAGCTGTCTTTTAATTCCATTGTGCACCTAGCAGTGGTTCTGTACTGTACAATGTGGGCCTAGCAGTGGTTCTGTTCTGTACAATGTGGGCCTAGCAGTGGTTCTGTTCTGTACAATGTGGGCCTAGCAGTGGTTCTGTTCTGTACAATGTGGGCCTACGCAGCTACCGATGTCGTTCAATTTTGTGAGCTGCTCCATGTGACAACCAGTTGAGAACTGGGCATTCTTGCCGCCTGATATTCTGCTGAAACGATCTATGGTTGCAGCATGCATGTTAATATATTTCAAGTTATTTGTTATAGGCTACTTTGTGCATGATTTCACTATTGTACGAAAAGTGGGTATCCTGCTTTAGTGTTAGTTGCCTTACATTTTGCATCATTCCATTACATCTTTAGTTTCAGTGGCGATTTTAGCATGTAAATCATGGTGTGGTAACATAAAAATAAATGTTTTAGATGCAGCAAAGCCACTACACAACACTACACTACACAATACATTAACTACACAACACTACACTACACAATACATTAACTACACAACACTACACAATACATTAACTACACAACACTAAACAATACATTAACTACACAACACTAAACAATACATTAACTACACAACACTACACTACACAATACATTAACTACACAACACTACACAATACATTAACTACACAACACTAAACAATACATTAACTACACAACACTACACTACACAATACATTAACTACACAACACTACACAATACATTAACTACACAACACTAAACAATACATTAACTACACAACACTAAACAATACATTAACTACACAACACTACACAACACAATACATTAACTACACAACACTACACAATACATTAACTACACAACACTAAACAATACATTAACTACACAACACTACACTACACAATACATTAACTACACAACACTACACTATACATTAACTACACAACACTAAACAATACATTAACTACACAACACTACACTACACAATACATTAACTACACAACACTACACAATACATTAACTACACAACACTAAACAATACATTAACTACACAACACTACACTACACAATACATTAACTACACAACACTACACAATACATTAACTACACAACACTAAACAATACATTAACTACACAACACTACACTACACAATACATTAACTACACAACACTACACAATACATTAACTACACAACACTACACAATACATTAACTACACAACACAACACTAAACAATACATTAACTACACAACACAACACTAAACAATACATTAACTACACAACACTAAACAATACATTACCTACACAACACTAAACAATACATTAACTACACAACACTAAACAATACATTAACTACACAACACTAAACAATACATTAACTACACAACACAACACTAAACAATACATTAACTACACAACACTAAACAATACATTAACTACACAACGCTAAACAATACGTTAACTACACAACACTAAACAATACATTAACTACACAACACTAAACAATACATTAACTACACAACACTAAACAATACATTAACTACACAACACAACACTAAACAATACATTAGCTACACAACACAACACTAAACAATACATTAACTACACAACAATAAACAATACATTAACTACACAACACAACACTAAACAATACATTAACTACACAACACTAAACAATACATTAACTACACAACACTAAACAATACATTAACTACACAACACAACACTAAACAATACATTAACTACACAACACTAAACAATACATTAACTACACAACACTAAACAATACATTAACTACACAACACTAAACAATACATTAACTACACAACACTAAACAATACATTAACTACACAACACAACACTAAACAATACATTATCTACACAACACAACACTAAACAATACATTACCTACACAACACAACACTAAACAATACATTAACTACACAACACAACACTAAACAATACATTAACTACACAACACTAAACAATACATTAACTACACAACACTAAACAATACATTAACTACACAACACTAAACAATACATTAACTACACAACGCTAAACAATACGTTAACTACACAACACTAAACAATACATTAACTACACAACACTAAACAATACATTAACTACACAACACTAAACAATACATTAACTACACAACACAACACTAAACAATACATTAGCTACACAACACAACACTAAACAATATATTAACTACACAACAATAAACAATACATTAACTACACAACACAACACTAAACAATACATTAACTACACAACACTAAACAATACATTAACTACACAACACTAAACAATACATTAACTACACAACACAACACTAAACAATACATTAACTACACAACACTAAACAATACATTAACTACACAACACTAAACAATACATTAACTACACAACACTAAACAATACATTAACTACACAACACTAAACAATACATTAACTACACAACACAACACTAAACAATACATTATCTACACAACACAACACTAAACAATACATTACCTACACAACACAACACTAAACAATACATTAACTACACAACACAACACTAAACAATACATTAACTACACAACACTAAACAATACATTAACTACACAACACTAAACAATACATTAACTACACAACACTAAACAATACATTAACTACACAACACAACACTAAACAATACATTAACTACACAACACTAAACAATACATTGATACACAACACAATACATTAACTACACAACACTAAACAATACATTAACTACACTATAACGGGGACAAACGGTGTCTACAAACTGTTAGGTCCGACATAAATCTGTCCCAACAGCAGAGCTTTCTTTTCAGCACCATGGAGTGAATCCTTACCACCGCTTCACCTGGCTATCAGCGGAGCCTTGTCTGGCAGCCAAACCGTTCATTCAACCTAAGTTACTGCCTTTTAAAAAACATAGCTGATATGGCTGACTTACTTAAACAAATGTGGTTTCTACTGACAATTTATATGTACGAACTGTGGCATAAGGGGACGACAAGCGGACAAGAGGTAATCCGTCATTTCGATTGAGACATTAATGAGCGAGATAGGATGTTGTTGTGTTTTGATTCCAATGAAGGAATGTCACCATACTACTGCTCAGTGCTCAGATCCTACCTAAGATCCATGACACTTGCTAGCTAAGATTTTGAAATTATGGTGTTGACATGATCAGTCCAATCAAAGCTGCTGTAGATATAACATGATTTGACGTCGTTTTATCTGTGGCCAATGACCTTGAGCCTTCTTGGATAGGCTTGAATTTTCGAGCTCTCCCCGTAGATTTTGCGGTAACGTAGTATCCCCATGAGTGACAGAACACCGAGCCAATCACGGCACAACTAGAGAACATTACCAACCCCTGCGTTGGCTGTAACTGCACCACAGAAAGCACTGAGCTCGGCTGAAACATCTGCATTTTGGAGCTGCCTCACTCAAGAAAACAAGAAAAGGTCATGTTTGTATTGAGGCTTTATTAACTCAATTATTTGTTTTAAATTTTATAAGCTACACAGGTGGCTGAAAACCGGTGGGGCTGAAAACAGGTAGAGCTCTGCCCTGATAGACGGGTCGCCACTGATTAGTTTGAATCATTATGGAACTCAAAATCATATGTAGCAGTTTCAACCTGGAGCCTGGCGCACAGTTCAGGATGACTGGACCTTTGTCTTCACAGTTCCATGATGTGTGAGGATTAATTCTGGTAGTTTGCTGGTAAACTTTGAAAGTTTCCATTAAGATACCCTCCCTTTGCAATGCTACCTGTGTCTCTGCTCTGTGTGTTTCAGAGGAGGAGCAGGGCTTTGAGTTGAAGCTGTATTGTGAGTGCGAATCCATGCAACCGTTCCTCTTCAGTATCTCTGGGTTGGACAATGGGCAGCGAGGTGACGTGGCTGACATGGCCAAGAACATGCGGAAGCCTCATATCTTGGCCATGTCCATCCCCCAGAACAACAGCTCACAGCTCACCTCCTCACGTAAGAAACGGGCCACCGCTACAGACGACACCTGCACAGAGTAAGGACTGCTATATCTGACTCTGTCTGTCTAGTTGTCTCTGTCTGTCTGTCTGTCTGTCTGTCTGTCTGTCTGTCTGTCTGTCTGTCTGTCTGTCTGTCTCACCCTAACATCTTCCTCCCTTCTGTTCTGCAGTAAAACAGAGAACTGTTGCGTGAGGAAGCTCTACATTGACTTCAGGAAAGATTTGGGCTGGAAGTGGATCCACAAACCAAAGGGTTACCATGCCAACTACTGCATGGGCTCATGCACCTACATCTGGAACGCTGAAAACAAATACTCTCAGGTACAGTTCTAGAATATTCTGAAGTACAGTTCTAGAATATTCTCAGGTACAGTTCTAGAATACTCTCAGGTACAGTTCTAGAATACTCTCAGGTACACGTCTAGAATACTCTCAGGTACACGTCTAGAATACTCTCTGGTACACTTTTAGATTATTTTCAGGTACACGTCTAGAATATTCTCAGGTAGACTTCTAGCATACTCTCAGGTACACTTCCAGAATATTCTCAGGTATACTTCTAAAATACTCTCAGGTTCAAGTCTGGAACGTTACATCTCCACTTAGGGATGAAACGTAAGGATTGTGGACACTGGCCAGCCGGGCTAGTAGACCACAATGTTTACTAGCCCGGGTCCAAAATCGGACAACATTTCACTTGCCAGCGGGCTAGTTTGGCACAGCTTAATTTCCATCCCTGTCTCCACTAATATAGTAATTTTCCATAATGTTTATAGGAAACAGAGAGCTCTGCCTTAAGAGTTAGATGTGAGGCAGTCATTTGTCATGTGACTAGAGCTGATGGATACCAGTTGTGTGTAATCAGAAGTGTATTTGGACCAGTCCAGCTGGTTAGAGATACTAGTGGAAAGTCAGGGGCTTCCCAGCTCTCTCCTTCTTCATGATCTATCTATTTACTGTCTGTCTGTAAGGCCACTGTAGTTGTAGCTTTCTTAGTGGTCTAGAAAAACACCTGACTCACTAGCTCTGTAATGTTCAATCCCAATAGCAGGTGATGACGTCTGCATGAGGCATGGTGGTCAGGGTTAAGAACTGTCTCAGTAAACACTAGACACGTACTGACTGTGCTCTCTCTCTCTCTCTCTCTCTCTCTCTCTCTCTCTCTCTCTCTCTCTCTCTCTCTCTCTCTCTCTCTCTCTCTCTCTCTCTCTCTCTCTCCTCTCTCTCTCTGTCCAACACATACATGTTATTTCTCAGTGATGTAGCTCTTTTGTGTCATATTGTCTTGGCACAGTAGTTTTGCTGACGATGTGCTACTTAGGTGACCTGTCTGTGTTTGTCTCTCTCTCTCACACATTCACACACGCACGCACACACAGATCCTAGCCCTGTACAAGCACCACAACCCTGGAGCGTCAGCCCAGCCATGCTGTGTACCCCAGGTCCTGGACCCTCTGCCAATCCTCTACTACGTAGGGAGACAACACAAGGTACAGCTAACCCCCTAACCTAGACATCACAAGGTACAGGTAACCCCCTAACCTAGACATAACAAGGTACAGGTAACCCCCTAACCTAGACATCACCAGGTACAGCTAACCCCCTAACCTAGACATCACCAGGTACAGATAACCCCCTAACCTAGACATCACCAGGTACAGATAACCCCCTAACCTAGACATCACCAGGTACAGCTAACCCCCTAACCTAGACATCACCAGGTACAGATAACCCCCTAACCTAGACATCACCAGGTACAGCTAACCCCCTAACCTAGACATCACCAGGTACAGCTAACCCCCTAACCTAGACATCACCAGGTACAGCTAACCCCCTAACCTAGACATCACCAGGTACAGCTAACCCCCTAACCTAGACATCACCAGGTACAGCTAACCCCCTAACCTAGACATCACCAGGTACAGCTAACCCCCTAACCTAGACATCACAAGGTACAGCTAACCCCCTAACCTAGACATAACAAGGTACAGTAAACCCCTAACCTAGACATAATAAGGTACAGCTAACCCCCTAACCTAGACATAATAAGGTACAGATAACCCCCTAACCTAGACATAATAAGGTACAGCTAACCCCCTAACCTAGACATAACAAGGTACAGGTAACCCCCTAACCTAGACATCACAAGGTACAGATAACCCCCTAACCTAGACATCACCAGGTACAGATAACCCCCTAACTTAGACATCACCAGGTACAGTTAACCCCCTAACCTAGACATCACCAGGTACAGATAACCCCCTAACCTAGACATCACCAGGTACAGATAACCCCCTAACCTAGACATCACCAGGTACAGATAACCCCCTAACCTAGACATCACCAGGTACAGATAACCCCCTAACCTAGACATCACCAAATACAGCTAACCCCCTAACCTAGACATCACCAGGTACATCTAACCCCCTAACCTAGACATCACCAGGTACAGATAACCCCCTAACCTAGACATCACCAGGTACAGATAACCCCCTAACCTAGACATCACCAGGTACAGCTAACCCCCTAACCTAGACATCACCAGGTACAGATGGTGTGGTGTGTAGTCACTAACAGTGGTGTGGTGTGTAGTCACTAACAGTTGTGTGGGGTGTGTAGTCACTAACAGTGGTGTGTGTGTAGTCACTAACAGTGGTGTGGTGTGTAGTCACTAACAGTGGTGTGTGTGTAGTCACTAACAGTGGTGTGGTGTGTAGTCACTAACAGTGGTGTGTGTGTAGTCACTAACAGTGGTGTGGTGTGTAGTCACTAACAGTGGTGTGTGTGTAGTCACTAACAGTGGTGTGGTGTGTAGTCACTAACAGTGGTGTGGTGTGTAGTCACTAACAGTGGTGTGGTGTGTGTGTTTCAGGTGGAACAGTTGTCCAACATGATTGTGGAGAGCTGTAAGTGCAGCTAGAAGACATAGGTGGCGTCTTCCTCTCTCCTTCCTCACATACAGAGAAGGGATGGAGGGGTGAGAGTGAGATAGAAGGATTGACTCTGTGATGGAGGAGTGGAACAAGAGATGAGAAGATGATTTGTGTGATTGGTGACAGAACCAGCCTCCTCCTGATGGAACAAGACCAGAACTACGGACATTGCTGCTTTTACATCCACTTTATATACTGGATGAATACAGGCTTCTTCTAATAATACATATATCTCAAGGAGTAAATTAATTTATTTGTTACACATAGCAGAGCTGTATAGCGTAGTACTGTAGAGACATAGAGGTGCAGTGGCTTGTGGGGAGAGGGGGTGGGGGTTATCAGACACCCCAGAAGAGGTACAGAAGGACATCATTGGACCCAGACAAGACCAATAGGACCAGAATGGAATCCTTCATTTAGAGGAACAAACTGTTTAGGTAGGATGGGCCCAGGACTTGTTGTAACCTACAGTACCTCACCAGAACTCCCTTGGGCCAAAAAGTAGTGTGAGGACACCACCCGTTTATTTATGTGGGTGAATCATTGGGCTGGACCAGGTGTTGCCCTATCACAGAAGAGCTTGGAGAAGTCTTACTACAGTGGGACACAGAGACTGAATGGGACCTAAGGGATACTGTTTACTCAGTGGCTGAGATACTGTTACTGGTCGACGTCTTCTAGAGATACTGTTACTGGTCGACGTCTTCTAGAGATACTGTTACTGGTCGACGTCTTCTAGAGATACTGTTACTGGTCGACGTCTTCTAGAGATACTGTTACTGGTCGACGTCTTCTAGAGATACTGTTACTGGTCGACGTCTTCTAGAGATACTGTTACTGGTCGACGTCTTCTAGAGATACTGTTACTGGTCGACGTCTTCTAGTGAGACTGTTACTGGTCGACGTCTTCTAGAGAGACTGTTACTGGTCGACGTCTTCTAGAGAGACTGTTACTGGTCGACGTCTTCTAGAGAGACTGCTACTGGTTGATGTCCTCCCTGGCTAGAGAGACTGTTACTGGTTGATGTCCTCCCTGGCTAGAGAGACTGTTACTGGTCGATGTCCTCCCTGGCTAGAGAGACTGTTACTGGTCGATGTCCTCCCTGGCTAGAGAGACTGTTACTGGTTGATGTCCTCCCTGGCTAGAGAGACTGTTACTGGTCGATGTCCTCCCTGGCTAGAGAGACTGTTACTGGTTGATGTCCTCCCTGGCTAGAGAGACTGTTACTGGTTGATGTCCTCCCTGGCTAGAGAGACTGTTACTGGTTGATGTCCTCCCTGGCTAGAGAGACTGTTACTGGTTGATGTCCTCCCTGGCTAGAGAGACTGTTACTGGTTGATGTCCTCCCTGGCTAGAGAGACTGTTAATATTTCATCACCTTATTTAGTTTTATTACTGCTACCATTATTTCTGTTAGTCTATGTGCTTTCTGTCAGTGGGTTTCTGTTAGTCTATGTGCTTTCTGTCAGTGGGTTTCTGTTAGTCTATGTGCTTTCTGTCAGTGGGTTTCTGTTAGTCTATGTGCTTTCTGTCAGTGGGTTTATGTTAGTCTATGTGCTTTCTGTCAGTGGGTTTCTGTTAGTCTATGTGCTTTCTGTCAGTGGGTTTCTGTTAGTCTATGTGCTCTCTGTCAGTTCCTGTGTCATAGGTTGTTCATCGTTCTGTCTGGCTTGTTGTAGCGTTGTGTGTGTGTACCGTTGTGTGTGTGTGTGTGTGTGTGTGTGTGTACAGGGGCGGCCCTGGACGTTCTGCCGCCCTAGGCAACACGCAAATCATACCCACACCGCCATGATTTATGACATGCGTGTTGTTTTAGAGGGAGAGGGCATCGGGGGGTTTGGGGCTGGTAGAGGAAGCTGGGAGAACCATGGAATAACTGTTCTCACACATGGGGGGGTTAGAGGAAGCTGGGAGAACCATGGACTAACTGTTCTCACACATGGGGGGGTTAGAGGAAGCTGGGAGAACCATGGACTAACTGTTCTCACACATGGGGGGGTTAGAGGAAGCTGGGAGAACCATGGACTAACTGTTCTCCCACATGGGGGGGTTAGAGGAAGCTGGGAGAACCATGGACTAACTGTTCTCCCACATGGGGGGGTTAGAGGAAGCTGGGAGCACCATGGACTAACTGTTCTCCCACATGGGGGGGTTAGAGGAAGCTGGGAGCACCATGGACTAACTGTTCTCACACTGTGTTGTTGCTTCTCTTTGCTATAAGTCAATATAGACATTTATTGCTTCTATTTAAAGATAAACTAGTCACATTTCAGATTGTTGTTGTTGTTGTTGTTGTTGGTGTTGTTGTTGTTGGTGTTGGTGTTGGTGTTGGTGTTGTTGTTCAGTGTGATGTACTGTGCACGTTCCAGTTCATGTCAGAGTGGGAAATCTGCTTCTTTCTACATCTCACTTTAGAATGATTTACTTTTTTCAGTCCTTTTTGTTTCACCGTAAATCTCTTAACAACTTTAAATAAACATTGATGTTGTTAATTTATTGCAGATTTCTAGAGAACATCTATCAACTACTGGTATTGTTTTCTGTTACAGCCTGGTAGGGCTGTGTGTGTGTGTGTGTGTGTGTGTGTGTGTGTGTGTGTGTGTGTGTGTGTGTGTGTGTGTGTGTGTGTGTGTGTGTGTGTGTGTGTGTGTGTGCGGGAGAGTGATCCACGTGGAAAAGCATGTTGTGTGCCAAGTGTGTGTGTCCATCAGTCATCCAGACAGTCAGCCAAACATACAGACAGTCATCCAGTCATACAGACAGTTAGCCAGTCATACAGACAGACAGTAAGGTAAACAGTGTGCCTGTTTATACTGCAGTCACTCTAAGGCCTTACTACCTGGGAGGAGACCTGGGGCAATGCTTCACAGGTGGGTGAGGAGGGGGGACCGGTGTTCCCGAACGCAGGGCCCCATTCCTGGCACTGTCTATACCAGCAGGCATGGGCTCAGTTTTACTGTCTCTACCAGCAAGCATGGGTTCAGTTTTACTGTCTCTACCAGCAGGCATGGGCCCAGTTTTACTGTCTCTACCAGCAGGCATGGGCTCAGTTTTACTGTCTCTACCAGCAAGCATGGGTTCAGTTTTACTGTCTCTACCAGCAGGCATGGGCCCAGTTTTACTGTCTCTACCAGCAAGCATGGGCTCAGTTTTAGTGTCTCTACCAGCAGGCATGGCCTCAGTTTTAGTGTCTCTACCAGCAGGCATGGGCTCAGTTTTACTGTCTCTACCAGCAGACATGGGTTCAGTTTTAGTGTCTCTACCAGCAAGCATGGGCTCAGTTTTAGTGTCTCTACCAGCAGGCATGGGTTCAGTTTTACTGTCTCTACCAGCCGGCATGGGTTCAATTTTACTGTCTCTACCAGCAGGCATGGGCTCAGTTTTAGTGTCTCTACCAGCAGGCATGGGCTCAGTTTTAGTGTCTCTACCAGCAGGCATGGCTCAGTTTTACTGTCTCTACCGGCTGACATGGATAGTCTAGTCTCACTTACCATATTCTCTATCCTCCTCTTCTCTCAGTGTCATCTCACCTGTCTATCTATAGAACTTCTCTCTGACAGGGAAGGCCATCAGCAGGTTTAGGCCCATTGGCTGAGCCCAGAATGAAGGCCAGTGACAGCATGGAAAACTAAACACACAGATATACTGTACACAGTAGTACACATGCTGACCTCACATACACACAATCACACATACACACAAACTCCCTCATGCACACTCATACACACACATACACACACTCACTCATGCACACATATACACACAGAAATGTTTGTTTTACTAATCCTTCTGAGGACCAAACAATTGATTCCCATTCAAAATCCTATGTTCCCTAACTCCTAACCATAACCCTAAACCTAACCCCAAACCCCTAACCTTAAACCTAACCCCAACTCTTAACCCTAACCTAACCCTTACCCTAACCCCAAACCCCTAACCTTAAACCTAACCCCAACTCTTAACCCTAACCTAACCCTTACCCTAACCCCAAACCATCCACCCACAATGAACCTACCATTACAGTAAAATACACCATCCACCCACAATGAACCTACCATTACAGTAAAATACACCATCCACCCACAATGAACCTACCATTACAGTAACATACACCATCCACCCACAATGAACCTACCATTACAGTAACATACACCATCCACCCACAATGAACCTACCATTACAGTAACATACACCATCCACCCACCATGAACCTACCATTACAGTAACATACACCATCCACCCACGATGAACCTACCATTACAGTAACATACACCATCCACCCACAATGAACCTACCATTACAGTAACATACACCATCCACCCACCATGAACCTACCATTACAGTAACATACACCATCCACCCACAATGAACCTACCATTACAGTAAAATACACCATCCACCCACAATGAACCTACCATTACAGTAACATACACCATCCACCCACGATGAACCTACCATTACAGTAACATACACCATCCACCCACGATGAACCTACCATTACAGTAAAATACACCATCCACCCACGATGAACCTACCATTACAGTAAAATACACCATCCACCCACGATGAACCTACCATTACAGTAAAATACACCATCCACCCACGATTAACCTACCATTACAGTAACATACACCATCCACCCACAATGAAACTACCATTACAGTAAAATACACCATCCACCCACGATGAAACTACCATTACAGTAAAATACACCATCCACCCACGATGAACCTACCATTACAGTAAAATACACCATCCACCCACCATGAACCTACCATTACAGTAACATACACCATCCACCCACCCACCATGAACCTACCATTACAGTAAAATACACCATCCACCCACGATGAACCTACCATTACAGTAACATACACCATCCACCCACGATGAACCTACCATTACAGTAAAATACACCATCCACCCACGATGAACTCCTTGGACACAACAGTCTTTTTCCCAGATACAGACACACACACCCTACTCCACAAATCCAGCAACCACCCCAAACACGCATTCACTGGCATTGTCAAGTCACAACTATATGATTCCATAGACTACCGTACACAACATAAAGACTTTCATTCAGCCACACAGACCAGAACCTCTTTGGTGAACTGGGGAAGCGGTCATTGAGGTGTGCCTTTTACACTGCTGCTACTCACTGTTTATTATCTATGCATAGTCACTTTACCCCGACCTACATGTACAAATGACCTCCACTAACCTGTACCCCCGCACATTGACATTCCACGGTAAGGTCTACAACTGTTGTATTCCACGCATGTGACAAATAACATTTGATTTGATTATATATAAAGGCGAACCCTAAGTCTCACCCAGAACAGTCCCCCTAACCCTAACCCAGAACAGTCCCCCTAACCCTAACCCTCACCCAGAACAGTCCCCCTAACCCTAACCCAGAACAGATCCCCCTAACCTTCACCCAGAACAGTCCCCCTAACCCTGACCCTCACCCAGAACAGTCCCCCTAACCCTAACCCTCACCCAGAACAGTCCCCCTAACCCTAACCCTCGGCCAGAACAGATCCCCTTATCCATAACCCTAATCCTAACCTTAACCTCCATAACTCTCCCTGCAGAACCCAGGACCTGGCCCTGATTCCTGACCTGGGTGAACAGCCCACACCCAATCTTAACCCCTCCCCAACAGAGACAGACCTACAGGTTATACCTCTCACCAGCACCTTCCCATAC
This sequence comes from Thymallus thymallus, assembly GCA_023634145.1. Classification (NCBI taxonomy): domain Eukaryota; kingdom Metazoa; phylum Chordata; class Actinopteri; order Salmoniformes; family Salmonidae; genus Thymallus; species Thymallus thymallus. The sequence goes on along the minus strand of CM042379.1, from coordinate 32,436,794 downwards.
ATAAACAGACTCATCCACTCCAGACTCAAAGCCACATTCATCCACTCCAGACTCAAAGCCACATTCATCCACTCCAGACTCAAAGCCACATTCATCCACTCCAGACTCAAAGCCACATTCATCCACTCTAGACTCAAAGCCACATTCATCCACTCCAGACTCAAAGCCACATTCATCCACTCTAGACTCAAAGCCACATTCATCCACTCCAGACTCAAAGCCACATTCATCCACTCCAGACTCAAAGCCACATTCATCCACTCTAGACTCAAAGCCACATTCATCCACTCCAGACTCAAGCCGGATTCATCCACTCCAGACTCAAAGCCACATTCATCCACTCTAGACTCAAAGCCACATTCATCCACTCCAGACTCAAAGCCACATTCATCCACTCTAGACTCAAAGCCACATTCATCCACTCCAGACTCAAGCCGGATTCATCCACTCCAGACTCAAAGACACATTCATCCACTCCAGACTCAAAGCCACATTCATCCACTCTAGACTCAAAGCCACATTCATCCACTCCAGACTCAAGCCGGATTCATCCACTCCAGACTCAAAGCCACATTCATCCACTCCAGACTCAAAGCCACATTCATCCACTCCAGACTCAAAGCCACATTCATCCACTCTAGACTCAAAGCCACATTCATCCACTCCAGACTCAAAGACACATTCATCCACTCTAGACTCAAAGCCACATTCATCCACTCCAGACTCAAAGACACATTCATCCACTCTAGACTCAAAGCCACATTCATCCACTCCAGACTCAAAGACACATTCATCCAC
>CM042379.1:32410996-32430996 GCA_023634145.1 Thymallus thymallus | reverse complement strand
TCTCTGATCACCGGACCTCAGGTTTCGTGTGGGATTGTGTGGACAGAGTAGCTCAGACAAATAGCTCGGTGCCAGATTATTTATGGATTTAAAAACAAAAGGAAGAATTTTAAACTCAATTCTAAAATGCACAGGTAGCCAATGCAGTGATTTTAAGATAGGTGAAACATGATCAAAGTTATGTTTTCTTTTGAGGAACTTTGCAGCAGCATTCTGTACTAATTGGAGACGAGCAATAGAGTGTTTGGGTATGCCATAGTAAAGAGAGTTGCAATAATCCAACCGCGATGTAATGAGCGCATGGACAGCAATCTCTAAGGTTTTCTCAGAAAGGGAGGCTTTGATTTTAGAGAGAAGACGTAGCTGGAAAAAGCAATAACTAATCACCGCATTTATTTGTTTTTCAAATTTGAGGTTCTGATCCCATAAAACCCCAAAATTCTTAATGCAAGATGAAGTTGGATAGAGATCATCCAGATCAATCTTACTGCTATTATAGTTGTCATCTCTCTCTCTGTCTGTCTCTCTCTCTCTCTCTCTCTCTCTCTCTCTCTCTCTCTCTCTCTCTCTCTCTCTCTCTCTCTCTCTGTCTCTGTCTCTCTCTCTCTCTCTCTCTCTCTCTCTCTCTCTCTCTGTCTCTCTCTCTCTATTACACACAGAGTTTCTCTTTGTAGTTGTCACATTGAAGTGGGCCTTGTGTTTCTTTTCTTCCTATAATCAGTCTTGTAATCATGTTTAATACAACCAGTCACCCGAACCTGAGCCTACCATGTTGCATTCTTCATTGTCCAGCATATGGTACCAGAAATACATACGTTTTCCTGGATGGGCTACATGCCATCAGTTCTTACCTCTTGTCAGTGGTAATGAAAAGCATTGTCACTCAACTTTAAAGGTTGTGTTGTCCCCTTTCGCTCCTTATTTCTCTCTTTCTTTCTCTCTCTCCTTCTCTTTGTCTCCATCTGTTTTTTTTTTCTCACTATCTCCTCCACTATCAGACAGTATTGTGTTGAGGTGATGAGGGGTTAGGGAGCGTCTTCAAAGAGCTGTTTGCGGTGAGGAGAGTCTAGGGAGCGTCTTCAAAGAGCTGCCCTGGGAGGGAGGGGCACAAACAGACAGATCATAGAGGAGGAGAAGGCAAAAGAGAGATGAAGAGAGAGATATGGTCTGCATTATCAGGCACTGATAACCATCTCCTCCTCTGTTGCAGGTGTAGAGAGAGAGAGAGAGAGAGAAAGAGAGAGAGAGAGGAGATGGAGGACGGCAGGTGGAAGGCAGGTGAAGGGGGACAAAAACATTTTTTAAACAATGTGTATATGAGTGTGAGCATCCCACTAGGCACACAACATAATTTCAATGCGGAGAATTGGGTAATATTCTACTCTAGGGGGTGTTATCAGTGGTATTATCACTGTTATCACATCATCTACTCTAGGGGGTGTTATCAGTGGTATTATCACTGTTATCACATCATCTACTCTAGGGGGTGTTATCAGTGGTATTATCACTGTTATCACATCATCTACTCTAGGGGGTGTTATCAGTGGTATTATCACTGTTATCACATTATCTACTCTAGGGGGTGTAAACCTTTACCATTAGCAATGTAGACATAGAGGACAGAGGAAAGCCAACCCCTGACATCATTTGGGATGCTTTTAAGGCGTGTATTAGGGGTATGACACTCTCATACTAGGTAAAAGTTAAATCAGAGTTAGAAATGATAATTAAATAAAAATAAATCACCATCTTAGAAAAAGCCATTAAAAAACTATTTACAAACTAAAGAAGAAACAACATTTCTGACCTTACTTTTGAAGAGAGCCAACAACTAAACCAGGTAAACACCTTCACAACATGAATACACACCAAATAAACCAGGTAAACACCTTCACAACATGAATACACACCAAATAAACCAGGTAAACACCTTCACAACATGAATACACACCAAATAAACCAGGTAAACACCTTCATAACATGAATACACACCAAATAAACCAGGTAAATACCTTGGAGCAACATGAATACACACCAAATAAACCAGGTAAAAACCTTGCAGCAACATGAATACACACCAAATAAACCAGGTAAACACCTTGCAGCAACATGAATACACACCAAATAAACCAGGTAAACACCTTGCAGCAACAGGTAAACACCTTGCAGCAACAGGTAAACACCTTGCAGCAACATGAATACACACCAAATAAACTAGGTAAAGACCTTGCAGCAACAGGTAAACACCTTGCAGCAACAGGTAAACACCCTGCAGCACCAGGTAAACACCTTGCAGCAACAGGTAAACACCTTGCAGCAACAGGTAAACACCTTGCAGCAACAGGTAAACACCTTCACAACATGAATACACACCAAACCAGTTATAGATTTAAAAGACAAGGATACAAATGCTTTAATCAGAAACAACTATTAATAACATTTTTTAAATCTATATAAATCAGAATGAAACAACAGATTATAAGTCAGAATGAAACAACAGACAGTCTGATCCTACAGCCTTCTTAGATTCAACAACCCTGAAGCAACTATAAGCAGATTAAAAACAAAGCAACATTATACACAAATAATGCATTATCTGATCAATTTGCTTTAGAAAATGGCACAAGACAGGGATGTCCTCTCTCCCCTCCTGTTTGCAATTGAACCGCTTGCAGAAATAATTAAACAGGATTCAAGTAATTTGGTACACGAGTATAAACTAAAATGACTCAAATGTACCTGACAAATATTGAAAATTCAATGTCCCCTTTGTTAAAATATTTTTAGAATACTCTAACATTTCAGGTTATTAAATAAATGTGAAACTGAAATAACGGCAATCGGAAAAAGAAAAATAATGACTCATGATTTACAACAATCCTTTAAGTGGACCACAAAAAATATTAACGTTTTTATATTCATGTTTGGTAATACCGAAGACAGTCTTTAAAAAAGTATACTCGGTCATAACAGACTCATAACAGATAAAACTCATACCATAAAAAAGTATTCCTAAATATGAAGGTTGTTTAACCTTCCGGACTTGGAATTGTATCAACTTGCCACGCAAGGCTTTTATTTGCGATATATTGTTAAATGCACTAAAGAGAAACAATGGGTAAATATGTAAGAAAATGAAACGGATTGTACAAGAACCAATATCACTCCCTAAAAACACACCCCTATGGAACAATCCTTGGATAGCTTTTCAGAATTCACTAATAAATTATCCCACATGGAAAACTAAAGAAAACGTAAATTATGTGTTAATAGGAAAGTTTTATATCAATACATTTCGACCTGAACGCTTTTGGACATCATGAGGGAATCCTATTTGAGTCTGAAACAGATACTCATATGATCGGTAAGATTTACAAAACCTTGCAGAGAGCCTATCCAACTGACAATCTCTTAGAAAAAAATAGAAACTATTGGAAGACTTAAAAATAGATGATATTGGCACAAGATGGAGGGAGTGTTGGAACATAGCTAATGATATTACAGTTAACTCAAATGTAAGTTTAATCCATTAAAAACAAATGTATAGAATTCATTGCACAAGAGACAAATTCAGAAATTCTACATCACAACGGCAGAGTCATGTCTCATGCTTTCTGGGAATGCTATGAAGTACAAAAGTTAGAAAGTTGGCTGTCAGAAATGTTACAATGTAAATGTACTTTTAATCTGTCTAGCTGCATATTTCTAGACATATGAGGGTGCAGTGAGATACCTGCTGATTGGACAATATAATTTTCTCACTTATAATGAAGAAGCTATTACTTAACTACTGGAAGTCAAATGATACTCCAAAATATTGAATAACATTTCTGTGTGTAATCTTGTTTCTACAGACAGAAACAACATAACACAATCTGAAGTCATATGGTTCAGGGTCTTACTGTAACACCAACACTGGATCCACCCTCCGCCATCCAGCGTTCGGCGTCTCCCTCCTATTAACTAGTGTTGGGGGAATGGAGGGTGCTAGATCCCAGGAGGAGCTGAACTACGCAGCTACGCACCTGTTTATTATTTGGGAAGTTAGGGGGGTATTTAGGGAGTAGGCAGGCTACTGTGTGATGTCGGTGATTAACCCTTGTTACGGTCAGACTTTTCAGTCTGCGCCGGAGATCTTGTATTCTACCTGCGTGTTTTGGAATATTTGTTTTGGTAGGGTAGTATTTTTGTTCGGCCCAGTGCTGTGCCTTTTTTCCCTGTTGGGACCGTTTGGTATTTTGGAGTTTCTTATTAAATCAACTATCCTTGGAGACGTCGTGTGTGTCCGTGTGATTCCTTCCACACACCATCACCATTACACTTACAAGCATTGGAAACAATATTGGGTGTGAATACGGTGAGAACAGATTTGACGCATACGTCAATACATTGCATTCAAGGCAAAAAAGTTAGTGAAAGCTGCAATAGGTAAATTGGTGAAAGACAGACAGACAGACAGACAGACAGACAGACAGACAGACAGACAGACAGACAGACAGACAGACCGAAAGCTGCAACAGTCTAATCTTCACCATGGCAGGACTTTCTGACTCACCACCTGAGAACAGACTTAGTGCCTTCTCCCTTGTCAATGAAACCACCATCACTGAATAATTTATATTTTTTAGTGATTTTTGTAAAGCTATTTTTTAAAACAAAATATTATAATAAAAACTCAATCCAAAATAAATGGACATTCACAAACCAAACAAATACAACACAAAAGCATCCACCACACAAGACAACAACATGCCCGCACTCGCCCACAACCACACAAAAACACAAACTAGCCCTCTGTCTCTCAGAACAAACCAGGAAGCTCGGAAACCCCCGACCTGCCAACCAGCAGTGACACGAAGCACAACCACAACCAGTCAGCAAGTCGGGAACCCCAGAGCCCCCCAGCCCTGACCGGCACTGTAGCCGTCACCTCCACTCAAGCACCACACTCCCCAGGTGGTCCTCCAAACTCTGCCAAGTACATTGGCAAGAAAAAGAATATGAACCCTTTCCAGCTTTATGCAAGTCAACAATTCTTAATCTTAGGTCTTCTGAGATCTCTTCTGTTCGAGGCATGGTTCACATCAGGCAATGCTTCTTGTGAATAGCAAACTCACATTTTGTGAATGTTTTCTATAGGGCAGGGCAGCTCTAACCAACATCTCCAATCTTGTCTCATTGATTGGACTCCAGGTTAGCTGACTCCTGACTCCAATTAGCTTTTGGAGAAGTCATTAGCCTAGGGGTTCACATACTTTTTCCAACCTACACTGTGAATGTTTAAATTATGTATTCAATATAGACACGAAAAACACAATTTGTGTGTTATTAGTTTAAGCACACTGTGATTGTCTATTGTTGTGACTTTGTCTAAATGTTATGACCAATTTATGCAGAAATCTATGTAATTCCAAAGGGTTCACATACTTTTTCTTACCACTGTAAGTCTGTTTTTTTGTTTGATTTGATATTATACAGTCATACCCTGTATATGAACAAAAATATAAACGCAACATTTCAAAGAGTTTAAGGAAATGAGTCTATTGAAATAAATTCCTTAGGCCCTAATCTATGGATTTTACATGACTGGGATTTTTTATTTATTTTTTTATTTCACCTTTATTTAACCAGGTAGGTCAGTTGAGAACAAGTTCTCATTTGCAACTGCGACCTGGCAAATGTTGGTCACAGATACCTTACAAAACAAAATAGGGGATGGACCAGAAAACCAGTCAGTATCTGGTGTGACCACCATTTGGCTCATGCAGCGTGACACATCTCCTTCGCATAGAGTTGATCATGCTGCTGACTGTGGCCTGTGGAATGTTGTCCGACTCCTCTTCAATGGCTGTGCAAAGTTGCTGGATATTGGCGGGAACTGGAACACGCTGTCGTACACATCGATCCAGAGCATTCCAAACATGCTCAATAGGTGACATGTCTGGTGAGTATGCAGGCCTTAGAAGAACAGGCACATTTTCAGCTTCCAGGAATTGTGTACAGATCCTTGTGACATGGGTCTGTGCATTATCATGCTGAAACATGAGGTGATGGCGGTGGATGAATGACACGACAAAGGTCCTCAGGATCTCGTCACGGTATATAAAACGCATTGTGTTCGTTGTCCGTAGCTTATGCCTGCCCATACCATAACCCCACCGCCACCATGGGGCACTCTGTTCACAACGTTGACATCAGCTAACCCGCTCGCCCACACAGCACCATGCCCGTGGTCTGCGGTTGTGAGGCCGGTTGGACGTACTGTCAAATTCTCTAAAACGACTTTGGAGGCGGCTTATGGTAGATAAATTAACATTAACAGCTCTGGTGTTCATTCCTGGCCAATCACTCCCTCCGTGGTATGTAACTAGATAGTTCAGTCCTTCAGTTTGTTATTGAGGGTGAATATGATGAGACTTTCCAATTGATGGCTATACATTTGTTTGCAGCAATTAGACCTAGATTACAAAACTTTAACTGATATTGATCAGCAATATTAATCGCGGAGATGGATGAATATGAATTCCTAGACACAATGAAACGACAGAACATACTGTACATTATCCCAAAATTGTTTTAGTTTGTCATGGGATAAATATGTAATATGTCATGTAATTAAACGTTGGAGGTAAGGTTGGGTTATTCCTGTCGATATTGGTTCTTTCCACCTGTGTACATTTTCCCAATATACCAATGGAATTTAGGTTGTGAGTTCAAATCTCATCACAGACTTTAGCTAATTAGCAACTGTTCAACTACTTACCACTTTTAAGCTACATTGCAACTTCTTAGCACGTTAGCTAACCCTTCACCTAACCCTAACCCTAACCCTTTTAGCTAACCCATTCCCTAACCCTAACCTTAACCCTTTAACCTAACTCCTAAACTTAACCCTAAACCCTAACCCCTAGGCTGCTTTCCAAACCCTTAAAAGACACACCCTCTCCCCTCAGCCCTCAAATTGAGTGGACACTTCTGATGACGTATCATGACGTCTGATGAGTTGACACTTGCAGGGAGGAAGGAATTAATTTTAAATGTGTCACTCGTTGTGAGGGCTTGGTTGTGGCAAGTTAATGATCCCCAATCAGAGACAGCTGTCTAGAGTAGTCTCTGATTGGGGATAGTATTTCGGCCCCACACACATCCACCTATGTGTGGATCATTGTTCCTGCTTGTCTGCCTTGTGAGTCAACAGCAAGTAAGTCACTGTGTTTTGTATTTTGTATTTTGTTTAAACTCTCCTTTGTTATTTTGTGCCTCGTAAGACCATCTCCAAAATAAAAAGGATGACACTTCACCAGCGCTCAGTGTACCGTCCCTTAACTCCAAACTGTGACAGAATGATTCACCAACCAGGGACGCAGCGGGAACTGACATTGGGAGATATCCTCCTCGGTATGGGGAAAATCACAGAGGAGGAATACTCCCATTATAGTTCGGTGGAGGAAGGCTGGGGTCCGGAGCAGCGGCGCCGTCGTCAGGGAAGACGTCGACGGGCCAGAAAGGCAAAGGACCAGCGTGGAGCCCAGAAAAACCCCCAAACTGATTTTGGAGGAACCCTCACAGGATGGGGATTGGCGCTGGAGAGAGAACGACTGGAACAGTCGAACTCCAGTGCCAGTTCCCAGTCCGGTGCCTCCAGCGCCGGTCCAGAGTCGGTCACGGAGGTGCGCACCAACAGCCCGGTACGGCCCCGCCTGCTCCTCGCACCAGCCCAGTGGTGCGTTCCCCCAGCCCGGTGTGACCCGTGCCAGCTCAATGCACCAGCCCAACGGTGCGTGTTCCCAGCCCGGTGCGACCCGTGCCAGCTCAACGCACCAGCCCAACGGTGCGTGTCCCCAGCCAGGTACGGCCCGTCCCAACTCCTCGCACCAGCCCAGTGGTGCGTTCCCCCAGCCCGGTAAGGCCCGTGCCTGCTCCTCGCACCAGACCAGTGGTGCGTTCCTACAGCCCGGTACGGCCCGTGCCTGCTCCTCGCACCAGACCAATGGTGCGTTCCTACAGCCTGGTACGGCCCGTACCTGCTCCTCGCACCAGCCCAGTGGTGCGTTCCCCCAGTCCGGTACGGCCCGTGCCTGCTCCATGCACTCAACCTCCAGTGAAGGGTCGAGGCCGGGAGGCTCCAGCAACGGTTCGAAGCCTGGAGTCTCCAGTAACGGCTCAAAGCCTGGAGCCTCCCACGACGGTTCGAAGCCCAGAGCCTCCAGCAACGGCTCGACAGCCCAGAGCCTCCAGCGACGGTCCACAGCCCAGAGCCTCTCACAGCTCTGTGGCTGGAGCCCTTCTCAGCATTGGTGTCCAGGTCGAACACGACGTGCATCCCCGCTATGGAGCAGGAGCTCCGTAGCGTGCCGGTGCCCAGTCTGGGGCCGGAAACCATCTCTGCGTCGTGCCCAGGGTGGGCACGATGTCCAGCCCCGCTTTGGAGCAAGAGCTCCTTAGCGTGTCGGTGCCCAGTCTGGGGCCGGCAGCCAGCCCAACTACAGGGCTGGAAACCACCTCTGCCTCAGTTCCAGTCATCTGCTCCGCTCCAGTGAGGGAGCAGTCCGCTCCACTGGTGCCCAGTCCGGGACCGGAGATCTACTCCACCCCCATGCCAGAGCAGTCCACTCCACCAGTGCCGGGTCTGGGTTCGGTCATCTGCTCCGCTCCGGTGCTGGAGCAGTCCGCTCCACCGGTGTCCAGTCCAGACCCGGTCAGCTGCTCCACTCCAGTGCCGGAGCAGTCCACTCCACCGGTGTCCAGTCCAGATCCGGTAAACTGCTCCACTCCAGTGCCGGAGCAGTCCGCTCCACTGGTGTCCAGTCCAGATCTGGTCAGCTGCTCCACTCTACAGACTCAGTGGTGTTCTGTTTATACTCAGTGGTGTTCTCTACAGACTCAGTGGTGTTCTCTACAGACTCAGAGGTGTTCTCTACCGACTCAGTGGTGTTCTCTACAGACTCAGTGGTGTTCTCTACAGACTAATTTGGGTTCTGTATAGACAGTGGTGTTCTGTAGATACTTAGTTTTGTTCTGTACAGACTCATTGGTGTTCTGTATAGATTCAGTTTTGTTCTGTACAGACTCATTGGTGTTCTGTATAGACTCAGTGGTGTTCTCTACAGACTCATTGGTGTTCTCTACATACTCAGTGGTGTTCTGCACAACTCAATGGTGTTCTCTACAGACTCAGTGGTGTTCTCTACAGACTCAGTGGTGTTCTCTACATACTCAGTGGTGTTCTCTACATACTCAGTGGTGTTCTCTACAGACTCGTGGTGTTCTCTTCAGACTCAGTGGTGTTCTCTACAGACTCGTGGTGTTCTCTACAGACTCAGTGGTGTTCTCTACAGACTTGTGGTGTTCTCTACAGACTCAGTGATGTTCTCTACCGACTCAGTGGTGTTCTGTACAGACTCAGTCGTGTTCTCTACATACTCAGTGTTGTTCTATACAGACTCAGCAATGTTCTCTAAAGACGCAGTGGTATTCTCTAAAGACTCATTTGTGTTCTGTATAGACTCAGTGGTGTTTCTACAGACTCAGTGGTGTTCTGTACACACACACACACTCAGACCCAGGGGACAGCGAGGGAGAGGGATGGCTAACTTTATCCAGACCTCAGTACTAATTCAAGCCATTCAGTCTCAGCAGAGCAGTGGCTTCAGAACAGAGTGCAGCCTCGGGGCCAGAGCCAGGCTCTGTGTTTTATAATTTTCCTTCAATTCACAGGAGGCTCAATGTATCTCACCGAAGAAAGCATCCTCTGTCTCTGTATGTGTAGCCCATCTATCTGATGCTGTCTGGTCATAAAGAGTATGACATTGTTGCCGCCCGTAGCATTGAATGCAGTGGAAGCCCGTGATAAAAAAATGTTACAGTAATAGCCAATCAGCGTTGAGCTGTGAATGGTCCTGGTCCTGGTAATGGAAGCCAGTTTGTATTTGGTTTCACTCCAATCCCATCACATCAAGAGCCAAACATCATTGTCAGAAACAACATTAATTTGTGCATCTGGTCGTGTTTTTGTCCTACGGTGGCTAGTGATCTAGCTAAAATCATCCCTTTCCTAAATTAGCCATGAGTGTTGTTCATGTTTGTTCATGTCTCACATCAGTTCCTGGTTTTGTTCTCTCCTTTGTTATTTTGATTACAAATAAAGGAATGTCTTCATACTACTGCTCAGCACCTCGGGTCTTGCCTTGAAACCATGACAGAAAGAACCACCACCACAGGACCACGCAGAACTGGACAGTGGAGGAACTCCTGGGAGCTTGTCTCCGAGAAGGAATACCTCCATTGTCTAGCCCTGGAACCACCGCAGGATCCAGGGAGCGGCATCGCTGGCGGGCTCCACGTCGGCGTACCAGAGGGCATGCCCCACGAACAGCCCAGAAGACACCCTATGCTGTTTTTGGGGGGGGGGGGCTATGGGGACTGTGGGAGGTTTTTTTATTTTTTTATTATTGAACCTTTATTTAACTAGGCAAGTCAGTTAAGAACAAATTCTTATTTACAATGACGGCCTACCAACAGGGTCAGCCCCTGGAGCAAATTAGGGTTAAGTGACTTGCTCGGATACTCGAAACAGTGACCTTTCGGTTACTGGCCCAACGCTCTAACCTCTATGCTACCTGCTGCTACACTCATGGGGGCTCTTGGAGGAGCCCCTACAGCCATGGGAGGAGGACGACGACGACAATGTGACCCTGTCTCCCAACTGGTGAGGGCTCTTGAAAGAGCTCCTACAGAGCAGAACAAGATCCAGGGCAGCGGTCCCCAGCCCGGTACCTCCAGTGCCGATTCCCAGTCCTGCTCCGGGGGCGGAGTCTCTTCCCTCCCCCCTTGGGTGGTCCTGGTCTTGCGGTCGGGAGCCCGCGCCTTTAATGAACACACCCTGTAAACATGCACAGTGCAGGGTGAGAAAACTATATGAACCCTTGGATTTAATAACTGGTTGACCCTCCAATAGTTGTTTAGTAGTCATAAAATGTGGGAAACATTAACTTGCTTGACCATGCTTTAGGTCATGTAACTGTTTGTGGACTTCACAGGACAGATGTTGCTCTCCAGGGGTGGTTGAATTTATTCTGCCGCTGTGTCTTCTCAATGTCTCGGCTTTAGTCCTATATATCAAGGTGTCAAGACATATGAACTAACAGGTTATAGAGCAAACATTGCAATTACACACTGCTAAAACACTGTACATACCTGATAATAACACGAGACAGAGAGAGAGAATCACAGATATCTCTCCCTGCTGTGCCCAACCTGCAACCTCATTGGATAATGCTGGGCAGGCCTCTTGCTAGCTGTCAATCAAATGGCAAAGGGCTGAACCTCATTGGCTGGAACTTGAATTGCTAGGGTCCACGTGGTCCAAGCTTGCAGTCCTCAAAATGGCATGCACAGCTTTCAGAAAACAGTCACATTCAAACTAGGGATTTCGTGGCTAATTGAGGGAAGACGGTAATTCTACTCATAGATGATATACATCGACACATCCAGCCCAAAGAGGGAGGTTTAAAAATACTTACTTAGTTGCCAAAGTACCAGAGCATGTATTTAAAGCAGCTGTGGAGTGTTGGGGGAGGGGTGGGGTCAGAACACACTGAGTCACTCCATCCTTACACCCATTTCCTGTCATAAGGGGAGGAGGTGAGGGGGGAGGGAGGGGGGAGGGAAGGAGGAGGCAGAAAGGAGTGCAATCCTCCCCTACTCCTCCCCCTACTCATCAATACACACACTCTCACAAATGGACACACACTTTCACTAACGGACAGACGCGTGCACACACACACACTCACAGACACACACACACACACACTCAGACCCAGGGGAGAGCGAGGGAGAGGGATGGCTAACTTTATCCAGACCTCAGTACTAATTCAAGCCATTCAGTCTCAGCAGAGCAGTGGCTTCAGAACAGAGTGCAGCCTCAGGGCCAGACCCAGGCTGAATCAGACCAGCCAGCACACAACACTGGAATGGCTGAGAAACCTCTAGAATCACAACTCTAAAATGTCTGAGAACCCTCTGGAATCAGAATGCTGGAATGGCTGAGAAGCCTCAAACCCTGGAATGGCTGAGAAGCCTCTGGAATCAGAATGCTGGAATGGCTGAGAAGCCTCTGGAATCAGAATGCTGGAATGGCTGAGAAGCCTCAAACCCTGGAATGGCTGAGAAGCCTCTGGAATCAGAATGCTGGAATGGCTGAGAAGCCTCAGAACGCTGGAATGGTTGAGAAGCCTCAGAACCCTGGAATGGTTGAGAAGCCTCAGAACACTGGAATGGCTGAGAAGCCTCTGGAATCAGAATGCTGGAATGGCTGAGAAGCCTCAGAACGCTGGAATGGCTGAGAAGCCTCATAACCCTGAATGGCTGAGAAGCCTCAGAACACTGGAATGGCTGAGAAGCCTCAGAACACTGGAATGGCTGAGAAGCCTCAGAACACTGGAATGGCTGAGAAGCCTCAGAACACTGGAATGGCTGAGAAGCCTCTAGAATCAGAATAGCCTTAAACAACAGCTCTGTTCAATGGCATACCTATTTAAAAAACAGTTCAGTAGCTCCTTTAGCCCACGCTGCAAGTAAATATACTGCAATAATATGTCCAGAGAGGTTCAGTGAGGTTGTTACTTAGATTTCCAGAGAGGTTCAGTGAGGTTGTTACTAAGATGTCCAGAGAGATAGATAGAGCTGGTTGTATAAGATCACTTGAGGGGGTCATTCCAGTACGGCCTGAGTTTTGTTGATACTTACCAGTCTGATGTACTGCTCCCTCTCTCTCTCTCCCTCTCTCTCTCTCCCTCTCTCTCTCCCTCTCCCGCTCTCTCTCCCTCTCCCTCTCCCTCTCTCCTTCTCTCTCTCTCTCCCTCTCTCCCCCTCTCTCTCTCTCTCTCTCTCTCCCCCTTCTTTCTCTCTCTCCCCCCCTCTCTCTCTCTCTCCCCCCCCCTTCTCTCTGTCTCTCTCTCTCTCCTCTCTCTCCCGGCCGGCCACCCAGGAGCACAGGAAGTGACTTCATATACCAGCTAGGAACCATGATGAGTTTTGGAGCGCACCCAAAGGAGTGTCAGTCAGCAGCTAATGGAAAAAGGGCAGGAAGAGCAATAGGAACAGGAAACTGACCACCACAACATCCTGGCGGCTCGTATACGTGTGACAGGGTTTGCTCATAGTGCCATAGACATAGAGAAGGTCGGTATTGACATAGAGAAGGTTGGTATTGACATGGAGAAGGTCGGTATTGACATAGAGAAGACCGGTATTGACATAGAGAAGGTCGGTATTGACATATAGAAGGTCGGTATTGACATGGAGAAGGTCGGTATTGACATAGAGAAGGCCGATTTTGACATAGAGAAGCTCGGTAATGACATAGAGAAGGCCGGTAATGACATAGAGAAGGTCGGTATTTAGGGTTAGAGTTAGGGTTAGGGTCTGTCTGTCTGACAGTCTGTCTGCCTGTCTTTCTGACTGTCTGTCTGTCTTTCTGACAGTCTGTCTGTCTTTCTGACAGTCTGTCTTTCTGACAGTATGTCTGTCTGTCTTTCTGACAGTATGTCGGTATGTCTGTCTGTCTTTCTGACAGTCTGTCTGTCTGTCTTTCTGACAGTCTGTCTGTATTTCTGTCTGTCTTTCTGACAGTCTGTCTATCTGTCTGTCTGTCTTTCCGCCTGTCCGTCTGTCTGTCTGTCCTCATTCCAACCACAGTTTATATCTTCACCCTTTAGAAGACATCTCTGAAATAAAATATGGCTTATTAATTACGTTTCTTGGCCCGGTTCAACCCTAAGCCTGGTTCAACCCTAAGCCTAACCTGGCTCAACCCTAAACCTAAGCTTAAGCCTGGTTCAACCCTAACACTAAGCCTGGTTCAACCCTAAACCTCAACCCTAACCCTAAGCCTAAGCCATCCTACCTCATTCCCTAACCCTGACTAACCCTGACTCTCGCTGGCGATGTGGGTTCCTTGTTGTGGGTTTTCAGGGTACAGCCTGAATACGGCCTGTGTGTGTAATAAGGTCAGCCATATGTGTCACGATGCATAGTTCATTGCTCATAAACCATAAACAGTAGGAGCAGAGAACTGCTACGTAAAACAAACGGACCCGCCACAACCCACCGCTGCTACCGTTAACTAGCGTGAAAACAACAACCACAGGGCCAGATGAAAGCCAAGCTTCTGACTGTGTGGCTCAGTTACTCCGCTCTGCTCTCACAATCACTCTGCTACTCCTACTGACAGAGGCACAAATAGGCCTTAATGAGCTGTGTGTGTAAAACCTAAAACCACATCGAGCAGAGCAGTTCACTCTCTACCTATTAGTACAGCTGTCTGCCGTCTGGTGGTGTAGGGATGATGTTGAGACTGGCAGAGAGAGGCAGAGAGAGGCAGAGAGAGAGCACTGCCCAGAACAGAGGCAGAGAGAGAGCACTGCCCAGAACAGAGGCAGAGAGAGAGCACTGCCCAGAACAGAGGCAGAGAGAGGCAGAGAGAGAGCACTGCCCAGAACAGAGGCAGAGAAAGAGCACTGCCCAGAACAGAGGCAGAGAGAGGCAGAGAGAGGGCACTGCCCAGAGCAGAGGCAGAGAGAGGCAGAGAGAGGGCACTGCCCAGAACAGAGGCAGAGAGAGGCAGAGAGAGAGCACTGCCCAGAGCAGAGGCAGAGAGAGGCAGAGAGAGGGCACTGCCCAGAACAGAGGCAGAGAGAGGCAGAGAGAGAGCACTGCCCAGAACAGAGGCAGAGAGTGGCAGAGAGAGGGCACTGCCCAGAACAGAGGCAGAGAGAGAGCACTGCCCAGAACAGAGGCAGAGAGAGGCAGAGAGAGGGCACTGCCCAGAACAGAGGCAGAGAGAGGCAGAGAGAGGGCACTGCCCAGAGCAGAGGCAGAGAGAGGCAGAGAGAGAGCACTGCCCAGAACAGAGGCAGAGAGAGGCAGAGAGAGAGCACTGCCCAGAACAGAGGCAGAGAGAGGGCACTGCCCAGAACAGAGGCAGAGAGAGAGCACTGCCCAGAACAGAGGCAGAGAGAGGCAGAGAGAGGGCACTGCCCAGAACAGAGGCAGAGAGAGGCAGAGAGAGGGCACTGCCCAGAACAGAGGCAGAGAGAGGGCACTGCCCAGAACAGAGGCAGAGAGAGGGCACTGCCCAGAACAGAGGCAGAGAGAGGGAACTGCCCAGAACAGAGGCAGAGAGAGGGAACTGCCCAGAACAGAGGCAGAGAGAGAGCAAGTTTGGGGAAGTCAGTCAGTTTATTACAGTTTTTCCCAGTTGTTAACATATGTTGCTGAAACTACATCTCAGGTACTCTAAACACAAAACCATTAGCCATTTTCCCCAAACCCCACAAACATTTTGCAAAATGAAATACAGGTATCAGAATCATGTACTCCCTGCTCAAAATGATACTCTGCATACAAATGAGACACACACACATCAAATGAGAGACACACACACATCAAATGAGACACACACACATCAAATGAGACACACACACATCAAATGAGACACACACACATCAAATGAGACACACACACATCAAATGAGACACACACACATCAAATGAGACACACACACATCAAATGAGACACACACACATCAAATGAGACACACACACATCAAATGAGACACACACACATCAAATGAGACACACACACATCAAATGAGACACACACACATCAAATGAGACACACACACATCAAATGAGACACATACACATCAAATGAGACACATACACATCAAATGCAAACATTTTTGTTGTATATTTCAACACGACTCAATACATGTTAAACAGCATCCTGTAAACACACATACAGTACACATGTAGTTGTATATTTCAACATGACTCAATACATGTCAAACAGCACACTGTAAGCTCACATACTGGCCAAACTGCTGGCCATCATGGACAATGCCATGGTTATGATGCAGAGGAGCACCTTCAGTCACAGACTGATCCCACCACGGTGTGCCAGAGAGTGCTACAGGAGGTCCTTTCTGCCGGCGGCTATTAGACTATATAATGCCTCACCGGGGTGCCGTGTCGTCGGCAACATAGATCTGGAACTATTGAGGTGTTAGGACCTAGTTTAACAATTATGCATCCATCCGTGAGTAACTCTGGTTTGTCATCACTCATTCACTCAGGACTTATTTATTCATGCAGGTCTGTATATACATACTCAGATTTTAATCAACATCCCAGGCGATATTCTTTTTGGCCAGACAGCAGAGGAAATATCTTCTGGCATGACGCATCCACCCCTGACATGACTCTGCTGGATTTCCACCACAGGCCTCCTCCATTGCCTGGAGAAGGGCAATACATTCATGGGGTTTGCGATCATACACCTTCCACTGCCATGCTGAAAACAACTCCTCAATGGGGTTAAAAATGGGGAATCTGGTGGGAGACAGAGAGCTGTAAACCTGGGATGATCATGAAACCAGTTGCAGACCTGAGCAGCCCGATGGAAACTCACATTGTCCCAAATTAGAACATACATTTGCTGCTCAAGATCACCTGTCCGTCTCTGCTCTGGCTGAAAAAGATTGTCATGTAAGATGTTCAGGAGATGAAGGAGATGGGCAGTGTTGTATGGTCCAAGGGTGGCATGGTGGTGGAGGACCCCATTGTGGCTCATAACTGCTCATATGGTGACATTTCCCCCGCGCTGGCCAGGTACATCAATGATGGCTCGTTGACCAATGATGTTCCTTGCCCCACTCTGGCCAGGTACATCAATGATGGCTCGTTGACCAATGATGCTCCTTCCTCTCCTCCTCCTCTTCACTAAACTGAATCCAGCCTGATCTATGGATAGGAGTTCCTGGGGGACTTGCATCCAACTCCATGATTCTCTGAAATTACAATAAAGACTGTAATTGATGTATAGTAAAGTTAACTGGAGACATCAATGAGTGTCTAATGTTTCTAGAGTGTAATACTAGTACATTACTAATGTTTCTAGAGTGTAATACTAGTACATTACTAATGTTTCTAGAGTGTAATACTAGTACATTACTAATGTTTCTAGAGTGTAATACTAGTACATTACTAATGTTTCTAGAGTGTAATACTAGTACATTACTAATGTTTCTACAGTGTAATACTAGTACATTTCTAACTTGTACTGTTTATGCTTCACTCTTTGGGATTTCCTTTCAAATGGGACTCTGTAGATCTGCTTCATCCAGAGATGGTGCTTCTTAAGGATGGGGGCTATGGTTGATAAACTCCTTCTGATGTTATGGAAGATGGCAAGGTTTTCAATAATCTGTTGTTCGATTTCCCACATTAGTTTTAGTGTTCATGCTTTCCACCTGGCTACCCCTACCCCGGCCAACAGCTCTGCACCCCCGGCAGCTACTTGCCCAAGCCCCCCCCGCTTCTCCTTCACCCAAATCCAGACGGCTGATGTTCTGAAAGAGCTGCTAAGTCTGGACCCCTACAAATCTGCTGGGCTAGATAATCTGGACCCTCTCTTTCTGAAATTATCAGCCAAAATTGTTGCAACACCTATCACTAGCCTGTTCAACCTCTCTTTCGTATCGTCTGAGATCCCTAGAGATTGGAAAGCTGCTGCGGTCATCCCCCTATTCAAAGGAGGAGACACTCTAGACCCAAACTGTTATAGACCAATATCCATCCTGCCCTGCCTTTCTAAAGTTTTCGAAAGCCAAGTTAACAAACAGATAACTGACCACTTCGAATCCCACCGTACCTTCTCTGCTATGCAATCTGGTTTCCGAGCTGGTCATGGGTGCACCTCAGCTACGCTCAAGGTACTGAACGATATCATAACCGCCATCGATAAAAGACAGTACTGTGCAGCCGTTTTCATCGACCTGGCCAAGGCTTTCGACTCTGTCAATCACCGCATTCTTATTGGCAGACTCAACAGCCTTGGTTTCTCAAGTGACTGCCTTGCCTGGTTCGCTAACTACTTTGCAGACAGAGTTCAGTGTGTCAAATCGGAGGGCCTATTGTCCGATCCTCTGGCAGTCTCTATGGGGGTGCCACAGGGTTCAATTCTTGGGCCAACCCTTTTCTCTATATACATCAACGATGTCGCTCTCGCTGCTGGTGACTCTCTGATCCATCTCTACGCAGATGACACCATTCTGTATACATCTGGCCCCTCTTTGGACACTGTGTTTACTAACCTTCAATCAAGCTTCAATGCCATACAACACTCCTTCCGTGGCCTCCAACTGCTCTTAAACGCTAGTAAAACTAAGTGCATGCTTTTCTATCGAACGCTGCCAGCACCCGCCCACCGGACTATCATCACTACTCTCGACGGATCCGAATTAGAATACGTGGACACCTACAAATACCTAGGCATCTGGTTAGACTATAAACTCAACTTCCAGACTCACATCAATCATCTCCAATCCAAAATTAAATCCAGAATTGGCTTCCTATTTCGCAACAAAGCCTCCTTCACTCATGCTGCCAAACATGCCCTTGTAAAACTGACTATCCTACCGATCCTTGATTTCGGCGATGTCATTTACAAACTAGCCTCCAATACTCTACTTAGCAAATTGGATGTAGTCTATCACAGCGCCATCCGTTTTGTCACCAAAGCCCCATACACTACCCACCACTGCGACCTGTATGCTCTCGTTGGCTGGCCTTCATTATATATTCGCCACCAAACCCACTGGCTCCAGGTCATCTATAAGTCTTTATTAGGTAAATCCCCGCCCTATCTCAGCTCACTGGTCACTATAGCAACACCCACCCGTAGCATGCGCTCCAGCAGGTATATCTCACTGGTCACCCCCAAAGCCAACACCTCCTTTGGTCGCCATTCCTTCCAGTTTGCTGCTGCCAATGACTGGAACGAATTGCAAAAATCATTGAAGCTAGAGGTTCCTATCTCCCTCAATAACTTTAAGCATCAGCTGTCAAAGCTGCTTATCGATCACTGCACCTGTATATAGCCCTTCTGTAAATAGCCCACACTACTACCTCATCCCCATATTTATTTTTTTGTTTATTTTCACTAATCTTGCACTCCAGTATCTCTATTTGCACATCATAATTTGCACACTTTTCATTCCTGTGTTAATAATGATAATTCTGTAATTTATGTCACCACTATAGTCTATTTATTGTTCTACCTCTGTAACCTTACTGCATTTTTGCACTACATTTTGCACTCTGTATATAGATTTTCTATTGTGTTTTTGACTGTTTGTTTAATGTGTAACTCTGTGTTGTTATTTGTCACACTGCTTTGCTTTGTCTTGGCCAGGTCGCAGTTGCAAATGAGAACTTGTTCTCAACTGACCTACCTGGTTAAATAAAGGTGAAATAAAAATAAAATAAAAGTGTAAACAACTCTCACCTCCTCCCCCGTCTGAGTTCCCCCCGTCTGAGTTCCCCCCGTCTGAGTTCCCCCCCCGTCTGAGTTCCCCCCGTCTGTTTCCATTCCTGTATGTTGGTCTTACAGTTATCGACTCTCAGTTTCTGTCTCTACCCCCTCCCCTCCCCTTCTCTCTCTCTCTCTCTCTCTCTCTCTCTCTCTCTCTCCATCTCTCTCTCTCTCTCTCTCTCTCTCAGCACACAGACATGGGTCTATTTGGTTGAATTTCTCATTTCCTGTTTGGGATGTGTATCCGATCCCTTGTTCTTCTGCCCAACACACATCAAACACTCCTCCGCTCAGAACGAAAGGAGAAAAAGACAAGGATAGGATGATGGAGAGAGTGAGGAATAGAGGAGTCCTGGAAAGTTTGTGATAGATATAGTACAGTGGGTGGAGGGGAGGAGGACAGTACAGTGGGTGGAGGGGAGGAGGACAGTACAGTGGGTGGAGGGGAGGAGGACAGTACAGTGGGTGGAGGGAGGAGGACAGTACAGTGGGTGGAGGGGAGGAGGACAGTACAGTGGGTGGAGGGGAGGAGGACAGTACAGTGGGTGGAGGGAGGAGGACAGTACAGTGGGTGGAGGGGAGGGGAGGAGGACAGTACAGTGGGTGGAGGGGAGGAGGACAGTACA
>CM042379.1:32302059-32410756 GCA_023634145.1 Thymallus thymallus | reverse complement strand
AATGGGAAACACTGGTCTAACACACACTAACTAACATACACTGTGTAACATCCACTAACTAACATCCACTAACTAACATCCACTAACTAACATACAATAACTTACTACGTGTAACATACACTAACTAATATACACTGTGTAAGAAACTGCCTGAGGTGAAAAACAACCTTGTGGTGAATAACAGCCTGTGAGGTGAATAACAGCCTGAGGTGAATAACAGCCTGAGGTGAATAACAACCTTGTGGTGAATAACAGCCTGAGGTGAATAACAGCCTGAGGTGAATAACAGCCTGAGGTGAATAACAGCCTGAGGTGAATAACAGCCTGAGGTGAATAACAGCCTGTGAGGTGAATAACAGCCTGTGAGGTGAATAACAGCCTGAGGTGAATAACAGCCTGAGGTGAATGTCATGACTAATGTACTGTATATGTTGATACATACTGTAGACAGTACTAGAATTCAATGTCAGTCAGTCAATCCTCTCTCTGTGTTTGTTTAAACTTTCTCAGGACTCTACAAAACCAAAACTCATGAATCTTACACCCAGGAGGACAGCGCTCCCCCTCCTTCCACTCTCCCCTCACCACACTGCTACCTCTCCCACCCACACTGTCTCTCTCTCTCTCTCCCACCCACTCTCTCTCTCTCTCTCTCTCTCTCTCTCTCTCTCTCTCTCTCTCCCATCCACTGTCTCTCTCTCTCCCATCCAATATCTCTCTCTCTCTCTCTCCCATCCACTGTTTCTCTCTCTCTCTCTCTCTCCCACCAACTGTCTCTCTCTCTCCCACCCACTCTCTCTCTCGCCCACCCACTCTCTCTCTCTCCCACCCACTGTCTCTCTCTATGATCTCTCTCTCTCTCCCTCCCATCCACTGTCTCTCTCTCTGTCTCTCTCTCTCCCACCGAATGTATCTCTCTCTCTCCCCCACCCACTCTCTCTCTCACCCACTGTCTCTCTCTCCCACCCACTGTCTCTCTCTTCCACCCACTGTCTCTCTCTCTCACTCACCCACTGTCTCTCTCTCTCTCCCAACCACTCTCTCTCTTTCACTCTCTCTCTCTCTCTCTCTCTCTCTCTCACTCACTCTCTCACACACATCCACTGTCTCTCTCTCTCCCATCCACTGTCTCTCCCTCTCTCCCATCCACTGTCTCTCTCTCTCAAACCCACTCTCTCTCTCGCTCTCTCTCTCCCACCCACTGTCTCTCTCTCTCTCTCTCTCCCGCCCACTGTCTCTCTCTCCCCCACCCACTCTCTCTCTCTCCCATTCACTGTCTCGCTCTCTCTCACCAACTGTTTCTCTCTCTCTCCCACCCACTCTCTCTCTCTCTCCCATCCACTGTCACTCTCTCTCTCTCTCTCTTTCGCTCACCCACTGTCTCTCCCATCAACTCTCTCTCTCTCTCTCTCTCTCTATCTCTCTCTCTCTCACATCCACTGTCTCTCTCTCTCTCCCACCCACCCACTCTCTCTCCCATCCACTGTCCATCTCTCTCCCCACCCACTGTCACTCTCTCTCTCGCTCTCTCTCTCTCCCATCCACTATCTCTCTCTCTCCCACCCACTTTCTCTCTCTCTCTCTCTTCCATCCATCACCAGGTAAACAGGCCTCTGATGTCATCAAAGAAAGAGGAGTCATAGATGAACTCACTGAGAGAAGGTGAACTCACACTACTGCTGTGCTGCTCACTCCTGTGGAGTTAAAAGACAACGGTGAATCACCACCGTGCTTGGATGGGATGCCCCTGGCCTGGCCCAGTGAGTCAGGGGAGCAGACTGGACTGGGGCATGGATGGGATGCCCCTGGCCTGGCCCAGTGAGTCAGGGGAGCAGACTGGACTGGGGCATATCCTCTGTGTCAGACACAAAACATCACACACAACCTCAACCCCTAATATCTGACTGTCTGTCTGTGAGACTACGAATTTCTGTTATTTGTACAGAGTGAGCACTGGCCCACATTGGGACAGGGGTGAATGGGTTATATGAGGAGCAGGTATCTGGTCAAATTATCTGAAGAAAAACTATTGAGTTACAAGATGGACAGTGTGTTTGTTACCTGTGAGCTCACATCTTAAAGGACAAGTAAAACACATGTTTTTGACAAATTTGTTAAATTGGGCTAATTGTAGTATTTTGTTACGTTTGTATGGTGTGGATAACAAAAACATCATGCACTTCCTGTACCGTTTAGTTCAGGCATGATGCGCTTCCTGTGTGCCAATTGTAAATTCAAACTTTCCTCACATTTGGCAAAAAGGAAGTAAATATTATGTAGAATTTTCTGTAAAAATAAGTAATTCTTAAAATGTACAGTGCAGAGAGAGTTGATTAGCCATTCTACAATACTTTTTTTTAACAGCGGTCATGGCTTTGGCCAAGAAAGGTGTTTCTAGTGTGTTTCTGTTTAAGGATGCTTGTTGTTTTTGCCAGCCAGTCATTTGAGGCGAGGGTGCGTCAGATGCCAGGCTAAGTGACTCAGGTTGTGGCGAAAGACACCTGTGTCGTTCAATCCCCTTCCTCACACAGCATCATGGTTTACCAGGATCCACATGCTGAGTCCAGCTGGCAGGAAACACACCATATCCTCATTCCTCAGCACAGATGGACCGGTCACAAAGAGCAGAGGCAGGGGGCAGGGGGTAGAGGGTGGTAAGGGGCAGGACAGGGGGGTGAGGGTGTGGTTGCAGGTCCATTCCAGATAGGCCGCTTCTATCACATGCAGATCTCTCTCTCTAAACCTAGAGACCCCCCCCCCCCCCCCCCCCAGCCCCCTCCCTACTAACTGGACTGCCTCAATCTTGTACGGTTTCTCTTCTGTATAGCTCTGCTGTCCCCTGGAGGTTGATTCACATTATTGGCCCGTTACTTACAGCTTCTGTGATTACGTATGGCCTAATAATGAGCCAGCAAAGGTTCTCTATACAGAACAGTAAAGGTTGTTGTTTTATTCTGAATTATCATGAAATGACAGAAGGCTACAGTGGATGTGGAATTTGGCTAAGAAATTCCAATATGTTCCTTCATTGTATTCTAATAACGTCTTCTTTCAGTTTCACTTAATAAAAAATAAAAAAATCTGCTTATTACTTTAAAAACCTAGTCTCAATTGTTGATTTATTTTTTTCAAATTAGGACAACTCAGTTACCGCAGACAGTTCACGCTTCAGAGAAGCGATTGAAAACTGACCCCAGATCTGGGCTCAGTGGGAAAGTATAGTTTGCGACAATAGGACCGCAACGTGCGCACTTTGCGACAGTGCTGTCAATGGCGAACGATACGGCAGCGTCCGCAAGCGGCAGCAGAGAGAAGATGGCGGAGGGAGATAAACAAGCCGAGAAACTCAAGGAGAAGGCGAATAATTGCTTTAAAGGTAATATGACAACCCTGTAAAGTTGTTCTAGATCGACGTTATGTTTCAATCTGTCTTGACAAAGTCTGTAATTGTGGGTGGGTTAGTCTAGCGCGCAGGAGCCGGTTGCTATGCTATCAGCTAGCTAGCTAAACACGCTCGTGACAACGTGCCTCACAGTGGTTGTGTTGTCGCAACTTGGCTCTTCTAGAAAACAGAAAACGATACATCTATATTGATAATTGTGATTATCCAGTATGTCGTAACTAATATCGACGAGCAACCAGAAGTTGTATAGATGGTTTTACACTAAACAAGTGGGTGTTGTGTCTGTATCACAAGGACGCGTGCAGGCAGGCCATGTCAAGTCATTCATTCGTTAGCTAGCTAGTTGTTGTTCGTTAGTAAACGTGATTTCACTATTTCTGTTTTCATTTTGCAATTTGGCACCCGTCATCATATATTTTCCGTTTTGAAAAGAGAAATCTCACACAAGAAATCATACACTTTGCACATAATGCTCAAAATCACATCGCTAATATAGTTAGCTTATAGGCTAGTGGCAAGGCCCCCAAATGGAGATCAAAAAACTCAGTCACATCCCTAATGTTTCCCATTTACCAAATGGATGGTTGTGTTTCCTTCAAAAGTGGGTAAATTGACAAATATTCGAGGTATTAAAGCTACGGTATCTTTCGTTGTGCTCCTACATGTCTTGTTTGTGTGCGGTGAACATTTTAAATGTAGGCGCACACAGGCTCCTTGTGAAAAAGGTCAGGGTAGATCCTTAAAATCTAAAGGTACAGAATGATGCTTGTCTGGAGGGGCAGCGGGCCGCATAAAATCATTAACCCAATATTGCAAGCTCTGATATTGCTCAAATGTAGAATACAAGTAGATTATCTGCCCTACATAAACAAACAGCATCAGTATATCTTAGTGGATATTTGAAATATAGACCTGTAAACATAGATATTAACTATGACTATTTTTGATGAATGTAAGCGTTACTTTTTGGTGGCTAATTAATAGACAACTTTCAAATCAAATTTGCTGTAATTCAGTGCTGCATGGTCCTGTCTGACAAATATGCATACAGTTACATGTGTTTTTGATGTTGTGGCTATTGTAATCAGCTCTAAGGCAAACATGTGGGCTCAGACATCGGAATTAGATTTTTTTGGGGTCCAAGGTTCCTTGAAGGATTTTGTAACTTTAACCCCTTTTGTAACTTTAAAGTCAGTGGCCACCACAGATCATCTTTGGGGTCACCGCAGATGTAGCCTCAAATCCAATATGATGTCCAAATTACAATATGGCAGCTATAGTACCATTTGATTCAGTTTAAATCATGTGTAAATATGGATTTTGGAGATTACATTTTTTCAGAATTGTGTGCAACAATCCTGAAGACTGTTTTGGTGTAATTTTATTCTAAATCCAATATGTGATTACAATCAAACACCTTCGCCTGAACAAAAATATAAAGGGCTGGTCACATGATTCATGAACTGAAATAAAAGATCCAAGAAATGTTCCATATGCACAAGAAGCTTATTTTTTGTAAAATGTTGTGCTCAAATTTGTTTACCTCCCTGATGGGTGTGGCATCCACCTGATGGGTGTGGCATCCACCTGATGGGTGTGGCATCCACCTGATGGGTGTGGCATCCACCTGATGGGTGTGGCATCCACCTGATGGGTGTGGCATCCACCTGATGGGTGTGGCATCCACCTGATGGGTGTGGCATCCACCTGATGGGTGTGACATCCACCTGATGGGTGTGACATTTCAAGAAGCTGAACCTTTTTCTAACCTCTGGATTAAAACCAAGTGTACTATATTACGTATTGGATCACTAAAAAATACAACTATTACATTACTGTGTAGTTTACCAGTAAAATGGTCTGATGGGGATGTGGACGTACTCACATACATACAGTGCCTTCAGAAAGTATTCAGACCCCTTGACTTTTTCTACATTTTGTTACATTACAGCCTTATTCTAAAATTGATTAAATCATTTTTTCCCCTCATCAATCTACACACAATAACTATTTTATTTTTCGCTAATTTATATATATTTTATATATAAAAAAACGGGAATATTACATTTACATAAGTATTCAGACCCTTTACTCAGTACTTTGTTGAAGCACCTTTTGGCAGCGATTACAGCTTTGAGTCTTCTTGGGTATGACGCTACAAGCTTGGCACACCTGTATTAGCGGAGTTTCTCCCATTCTTCTCTGCAGATCCTCTCAAGCTCTGTCAGGTTGGATGGGGAGCGTTGATGCACAGCTATTTTCAGGTCTCTTCAGAGATGTTCGATCGGGTTCACTCAAGGACATTCAGCCAGTTGTCCCAAAGCCACTCTTGCATTTTCTTGGATGTGTGCTTAGGGTTGTTGTCTGCTCTGGAGCAGGTGTTCATCAAGGATCTCTCTGTACTTTGCTCCGTTCGTCTTTGCCCCGATCCTGACTAGTCTCCCAGTCCCTGCCTCTGAAAAACATCCCCACAGCATGATGCTGCCACCACCATGCTTCACCGTAGGGATGGTGCCAGGTTTCCTCCACACGTGACGCTTGGCATTCAGGCCAAATAGTTCAATCTTGGTTTCATCAGACAAGAGAGTCTTGTTTCTCATGGTCTGAGAGTCTTTAGGTGCCTTTTGGAAAACTCCAAGCTGGCTGTCACGCTACAGTACAGTACCTTGCTATAGTACCCTGGTACGCTACACTGCTACAGTACCCTGGTACGCTACACTGCTACAGTACCCTGCTATAGTACCCTGGTATGCTACACTGCTACAGTACCCTGCTACGCTATACTGGTAGAGTTTCCATGGGGTAGCTAGTTACTGTAGTAGCATGCCACTGTTATCCTGCTATGGACCCCATCAGTGTGTTGTAGGATTGCGCTTGAAATCCAGGAGAATGTAATGCTTCCATATCACAGCAACACAGTGCTAAGATGACCCTCGATCTTTGAGCCAACCAATCCATCCGCTAAGGGAAAGACACTTCCTACTGTGTAGGTTTGTCTTACAGTGGTATACGTTATAGTGAAACCTTTGAACCTTGTGGTTTTATGACTTTGCTTAATACAGCCATTGACAACTCCACTCCATGGGTTTTCGTTGAGAAGCCCGTTCCTTGATAGGCAATAAGCCAATAAATGCATATTATTTAAGAGAATGGTTGACTCAAGATGAAGTCCACTAGCCTTGTTAGTTGCCTTCTGAGAGAACGGCCCATCAGGCTTCTGGTCTAAATGAATGTGATGTTGTTTTCTAGAGAAAGACTGACAATGAATGTGATTTTTTTCTAGCGAAAGACTATGAGAATGCGATCAAATACTACTCGGAGGCGTTGGAGCTCAACCCATCCAGCGCCATCTACTTCTCCAACCGCAGCCTGGCGTACCTGCGGACGGAGTGCTATGGCTATGCCCTGGCCGATGCCACAAAGTGTCTGGAGATAGACAAGAACTACATCAAGGGCTACTACCGCCGAGCCACATCCAACATGGCCCTGGGCAAATTCAAGGCTGCACTCAAAGACTACGAGACGGTAAGACTGGGCACGGTTAGACTCGGCAAGATGACGAGACGGTCATTTACAACATTAACAATGTCTACACTGTATTTCTGATCAATTTGATGTTATTTTAATGGACAAAAAAATTGCTTTTCTTTCAAAAACAAGGACATTTCTAAGTGACCCCAGACTTTTGAATGGTAGTGTAGTTGGTGCTGCCATTCCCTGTCTCCCCAATATTTTATTGTTGAACAATTACTCTTCATTGACTCTCACAGTACCCCAGAAACAAGTATAATGGAGACCTCCACATAAGCTCAGTATCACTCAATGGCTACAAAACGTCCTTGACGTCTTTTTCCTAGAGTGGTCATTAGAGAACATGAACAGCGAACAGGAAATGACAGACACATTCAATAGAGCAAACGCTTATGAGTTAATGTAATCATGTTTATATTAATCAGTTGTATTTTGAATATCTATCAAATATCGATTTTTTTTTTTTCTCACCTTTATTTAACCAGGTATTTTTTTTACAATATAAAATAAAAGTGAAGACGTCAACTATGACATAACACATATGGAATCATGTAATAACCAAAAATGTGTTAAACAAATCAAAATACATTTTATATTTGAGGTTCTTCAAAGTAGCCACGCTTTGCCTTGATGACAGCTTTGCACACTCATGGCATTCTCTGAACCAGCTTCATGAGGACCGCCACAGGAAAGGAAGACCCAGAAATACCTCTGCTGCAGAGGATAAGTTCATTAGAGTTACCAGCCTCAGATTGCAGCCCAAATAAATGCTTCATCGATTTCAAGTAACAGTGTACAAATGCCCTGTCTTAGGTCAGTTAGGATCACCACTTTATTTTAAGAATGTGAAATGTCAGAATTATTTCTTTCAGCTTTTATTTCTTTCATCACATTCCCAGTGGGTCAGAAGTTTCCATACACTCAATTAGTATTTGGTAGCATTGCCTTTAGTCAAAAGTTTCGGGTAGCCTTCCACAAGCTTCCCACAATAAGTTGGGTAAGTTTTGGCCCATTCCTCCTGACAGAACTGGTGTAACTGAGTCAGGTTTGTAGGCCTCCTTGCTCGCACACACTTTTTCAGTTCTGCCCACAAATGTTCTATAGGATTGAGGTCAGGGCTTTGTGATGGCCACTCCAATACCTTGACTTTGTTGTCCTTATGCCATTTTGCCACAACTTTGGAAGTATGCTTGGGGTCATTATCTATTTGGAAGACCCATTTGCGACCAAGCTTTAACTTCCTGACTGATGTCTTGAGATGTTGCTTCAATATATACCCCCATGCTTCACGGTTGGGATGGTGTTCTTCGGCTTGCAAGCCTCCGATTTTTTTCCTCCAAACATAACGATGGTCATTATGGCCAAACGGTTATATTCTTGTTTCATCAGGCCTTTCAGGTTATGTCTATAGGACTCGTTTTACTGTGGATATAGATACTTTTGTACCTGTTTCCTCCAGCATCTTCCCAAGGTCCTTTGCTGCTGTTCTGGGATTGATTTGCACTTTTCGCACCAAAGTACGTTAATCTCTAGGAGACAGAACGCGTCTCCTTCCTGAGCGGTATGACGGCTGCGTGGTTTTAAGCTAAACGTTCTGATCTGTTGCGTCAGCCACATTTCATAAAAAAAGTTTTTTTTATGCTGATGGTTGTATTAATTTGGGATCTATTCCATCCCACAACTGTCCCAGGTTGTTTGGAATATGTATTTATTCCATATAATAGGTAAACTTTTGTACTATGAGGGATAGTAGACTGACAGGCTAGTGGTTTTGCTGTTCGTTAGACCTACTCATCTTGTTGGCTGACAAAAGTAAATATGGACAGTTCTTCCAATATCTTCAATATGCACCTCAGAATTGGATAAGGGCGCGTGCAGTTGTGTCCCAGATGTCTGTCTTCACTTCCATTAAATTAAACATATAGGAGGACCTGTTTCTTTGTTAACCGCTCAACACAGAATAGCCGCATGTGCGCAATCATCGTTTGGAGTATTTATATAAGTATTTATATTTTATTCAGCTTTGTTCAATTGTATTCTTCATACTATAAAATAAAATAAAGACACGGAATTCTAAGCAAATCTTGTCTGTAAAATGTTATATATATTTTTTATTTAACCTTTAACCCCCTAAAGCTCTGTAAAAAAGGGAGCTCTACTCACTGGCTGGTTGACTTTGACCACATTACTGACAGTGATCGCTGCCTGGCAGTCACTGAGACAAATTTAGAGCATTGGTGTCATGGACATATTGCTTCACACAGATGCAACCGCATCTACTGGAGACTGAAGCCTCAGTGAGAAGAGAAGAGCATTAACGATTTCTAGAAATCAAAACTGTGGTTGTATTAATTTACCACCAAACCATGGCTGTAAAATCTCTTTTCCTTTACGTTTTGGGCTGACATTTCTGACATGGTACTGACCCTTATGTAGTACTGGTAACTGCATAGTGTTTAAGTGTGAGACTGACCCTAGTCCTGGCCCTGTGTGTTTTCCTGGTGTTGTGGGGTTAGGTAGTGCGGGTGAGACCCAACGATAAGGACGCTAAGATGAAATACCAGGAGTGCAACAAGATCGTAAAACAGAAAGCCTTCGAGAGAGCCATCGCCAGCGACGAGATCAAGAAATCGGTCGTAGACTCCCTAGACATCGAAAACATGAGTGAGTAGTTCTTATATTTCAGGATTCATTACATTTTAAAAATCTGTTTTTAGAGCTATCGATTTTATATAATTTGAATGTCTAAATATTGGGCTTCTGCCTCTGTACAGTCGTGGCCCAAAGTTTTGAGAATGACACAAGTATTGGTCTCCACAAAGTTTGCTGCTTCACTGTCCTTAGATCTTTATGTATAATTACAAGTATTCCATAAGTGTCAAAGGCTTTCATTGACAATGACATTCAGTTTATGCAAAGAGTCAATATTTGCAGTGTTGACCCTTCTTTTTCAAGACCTCTGCAATCCGCCCTGGCATGCTGTCAATTAACTTCTGGGCCACATCCTGACTGATGGCAGGCCATTCTTGCATAATCAATGCTTGTAGGTTGTCAGAAGTTGTGGGTTTTTGTTTGTCCACCCGCCTCTTGAGGATCGACCACAAGTTCTCAATGGGATTAAGGTCTGGGGAGTTTCCTGGCCATGGACCCAAAATGTCGATGTTTTGTTCCCCGAGCCACTTAGTTATCACTTTTGCCTTATGGCAAGGTGCTCCATCATGCTGGAAAAGGCATTGGTCGTCACCAAACTGTTCTTGGATGGTTGGGAGAAGTTGCTCTCAGAGGATGTGTTGGTACCATTCTTTATTCATGGCTGTGTTCTTAGGCAAAATTGTGAGTGAGCCCACTCCCTTGGCTGAGAAGCAACCCCACACATGAATGGTCTCAGGATGCTTTACTGTTGGCATGACACAGGACTGATGGTAGCGCTAACCTTGTCTTCTCTGGACAAGGTGTTTTCCGGATGGCCCAAACAATCGGAAAGGGGATTCATCAGAGAAAATGACTCTACCCCAGTCCTCAGCAGTCCAATCCCTGTACCTTTTGCAGAATATCAGTCTGTCCCTGTTTTCCTGGAGAGAAGTGGCTTCTTTGCTGCCCTTCTTGACACCAGGCCATCCTCCAAAAGTCTTCGCCTCACTGTGCGTGCAGATGCACTCACACCTGCCTGCTGCCATTCCTCAGCAAGCTCTGCACTGGTGGTGCCCCGATCCCGCAGCTGAATCAACTTTAGGAGACGGTCCTGGTGCTTGCTGGACTTTCTTGGGCGCCCTGACGCCTTCTTCACAACAATTGAACCTCTCTCCTTGAAGTTCTTGATGATCCGATAAATGGTTGATTTAGGTGCAATCTTACCAGCAGCAATATCCTTGCCTGTGAAGCCCTTTTTGTGCAAAGCAATGATGACGGGACATGTTTTCTTGCAGGTAACCATGGTTGACAGAGGAAGAACAATGATTTCAAGCACCTCCCTCCTTTTAAAGCTTCCAGTCTGTTATTCTGACTCAATCAGCATGACAGAGTGATCTCCAGCCTTGTCCTCGTCAACACTCCTACCTGTGTTAACGAGACAATCACTGACATGATGGCAGCTGGTCCTTTTGTGGCAGGGCTGAAATGCAGTGGAAATGTTTTTGGGAGGATTAAGTTAATTTTCATGGCAAAGAGGGACTTTGCAATTAATTGCAATTCTTCTGATCACTCTTCATGACATTCTGGAGTATATGCAAATTGCCATCATCAACACTGAAGCAGCAAACTTTGTGGAGACCAATACTGTCATTCTCAAAACGTTTGACCACGACTGTACACCATGGTGCTTTTGAAATTAAGATCTTCAAGGCTGAGTTATAAGGCTCAGTTACTGTAAATTACTTGGTGACAAATGTTGCTGTAAAATGGGCTATATACGGTTGATTGGTTGATTGGTTGGTTGTGCCACCATGCAGTGATCGAGGACGAGTACACAGGACCGAAGCTGGAAGAAGGGAAAGTGACGTTGAGGTTCATGAAAGAAATGATGGAGTGCTTCAAAGACCAGAAGAAACTGCACAGAAAGTGTGCTTATCAGGTACACTAATAATAATACTGTAATATTAGTGTACTTATCAGGTCCACCAATAATAATAATGATACTGTAATATTCGTGTACTTATCAGGTACACCAATAATAATACTGTAATATTCGTGTACTTATCAGGTCCACCAATAATAATGATACTGTAATATTCGTGTACTTATCAGGTACACCAATAATAATAATGATACTGTAATATTTGTGTTCTTATCAGCTACACCAATAATAATACTGTAATATTCGTGTACTTATCAGGTACACCAATAATGATACTGTAATATTTGTGTACTTATCAGGTCCACCAATAATAATAATACTGTAATGTGTGTACTTATCAAGTACAATAATAATAATATTAATAATAATAATAATAAATACTACTACTGTAATATTAGTGTACATAGCAGGTACACCTATAATAATAATACTGTAATGTTAGTGTACTTATCAGGTACACCAATAATAATAATAATAATAATAATACTGTAACATTACTGTACTTATTAGGCACACCTATAATACTATAATATTAATGTTCTTACCAGGTACACCTATAATAATACTAATACAACTGTACTTATCCGATGCTCCTATAATATTACTATAATATTACTGTATTTATCAGGTACACCTATAACAAGACTAATATTAGTGTACTTAGCAGGTACACCTATAATAATACTGTAATATTAGTGTACTTAGCAGGTACACCTATAATAATACTGTAATATTAGTGTACTTAGCAGGTACACCTATAATAATACTGTAATATTAGTGTACTTAGCAGGTACACCTATAATAATACTGTAATATTAGTGTACTTAGCAGGTACACCTATAATAATACTGTAATATTAGTGTAAACCTTAACTTGCTCATCAATTTGAAACCTTATGTAACCCTGTATTTGTGTGACCTAATAAAATGTGTCCTTTCAGATTCTGATCCAAGTCAAAGAACTCTTATCCAAACTACCCAGTCTAATTGAGATCACATTAAAAGAGGTGAGACATCCCTGATGTATGTTGACTTCCTGGTATTGCTCTTCATCCTGTCCAGTCCTTATATTGTCAGATGATTTTCCCCTTCAGCATATTAACTGTCCCTGTGCCTGAACCTGTTCTGATTCCTCCCCAACAGACAGAGAAGATAACCATTTGTGGTGATACACACGGACAGTTCTACGACCTTCTGAACATCTTTGAGCTGAACGGCTTACCCTCCGAGACCAACCCCTATGTATCCTGCTCAGTCACAGCCATGGTCACATGCAGTAAAACTGTTTCTAATCAAATAAATGTACATGATAAACCTTAACAATATAACACAGCTGTTTAATGGAGACTTTGTGGACCGTGGTTCGTTCTCCCTAGAGGTCATCCTGACTCTGTTCGGCTTCAAGCTCCTCCACCCTGACTCCTTCTACCTGCTCAGAGGTCAGTATACTCCTCCTTCTACCAGCTCAGAGGTCAGTATACTCCTCCCTATACCAGCTCAGAGGTCAGTATACTCCTCCCTATACCAGCTCAGAGGTCAGTATACTCCTCCCTATACCAGCTCAGAGGTCAGTATACTCCTCCCTATACCAGCTCAGAGGTCAGTATACTCCTCCCTATACCAGCTCAGAGGTCAGTATACTCCTCCCTATACCAGCTCAGAGGTCAGTATACTCCTCCCTATACCAGCTCAGAGGTCAGTATACTCCTCCCTATACCAGCTCAGAGGTCAGTATACTCCTCCCTATACCAGCTCAGAGGTCAGTATACTCCTCCCTATACCAGCTCAGAGGTCAGTATACTCCTCCCTATACCAGCTCAGAGGTCAGTATACTCCTCCCTATACCAGCTCAGAGGTCAGTATACTCCTCCCTATACCAGCTCAGAGGTCAGTATACTCCTCCCTATACCAGCTCAGAGGTCAGTATACTCCTCCCTATACCAGCTCAGAGGTCAGTATACTCCTCCCTATACCAGCTCAGAGGTCAGTATACTCCTCCCTATACCAGCTCAGAGGTCAGTATACTCCTCCCTATACCAGCTCAGAGGTCAGTATACTCCTCCCTATACCAGCTCAGAGGTCAGTATACTCCTCCCTATACCAGCTCAGAGGTCAGTATACTCCTCCCTATACCAGCTCAGAGGTCAGTATACTCCTCCCTATACCAGCTCAGAGGTCAGTATACTCCTCCCTATACCAGCTCAGAGGTCAGTATACTCCTCCCTATACCAGCTCAGAGGTCAGTATACTCCTCCCTATACCAGCTCAGAGGTCAGTATACTCCTCCCTATACCAGCTCAGAGGTCAGTATACTCCTCCCTATACCAGCTCAGAGGTCAGTATACTCCTCCCTATACCAGCTCAGAGGTCAGTATACTCCTCCCTATACCAGCTCAGAGGTCAGTACTCTCACAGAGGAAGTTGAGAAGAACACTGTGTATCAGTGGCCAGTCTTTCTTCTTTGCTAATGTTTATATTCCACATGTGTAATTGACCCTTCGCTAAGCACTGCCACCTTGGTCAACATTTTACCAGGAAGCCCAATTCCCAATTCAAACCACTGGAGAAAACCCCTCACCATCTTAAACTGTGCTTTTAATACACAATGAAATTAAACACTGACTACCCCTTGCTGATCAGGATACTCTTGGGTTTGTTGTAGTGAACTGTCATTACACTTGCTTTATGGGAACCTGGTCAAATTAAGTTTGTAGTGTGGCTAACCACTGGGTGGTGCTAAAGGCACTCTGCATGCTGTCAAAGCTGCTAGTATAATGTATTATTCTAAAAACACAACAGGCTCTGTATTTCATGAATCATAGATGCACTGTTTAAATCTTTTTAAACAATACATGTTTTAATGAAATCTCAGTTTTTGCCATAGACCTCTTTGGCTTCCAAAGGTTTGAAACGTGACCCTGTCCGAGGTGTCAGACTGAACTACAGTTGCTATCCATTGAAGCGTTGCGATTGCTTGCGCAAAATTCTGGGGCGGGGCTTAGCGAAGGGAAAGTTGTGTTGGTAACTAATGTCCATATGTTCCTGTGTAACTAGGCAACCATGAGACTGACAACATGAACCAGATGTATGGTTTTGAGGGGGAGGTGAAGGCCAAGTACACCACTCAGATGTTTACGCTCTTCAGTGAGGTCTTCCAGTGGCTGCCTCTGGCACAGTGTATCAACGGCAAGGTCCTGGTAGGTACCCCTGACCTTCAACCCCTAACCTCTGGCACAGTGCATCAACGTTAAAGTTCTGGTAGGTACCCCTGACCTTCAACCCCTAACCTCTGGCACAGTGCATCAACGGCAAGGTCCTGGCAGTTAATTTTGCATTTATAACTATGTGGTAAGGTGGTCATTACCAGTTGGGAAGTTGTAAATATGAGATGAGTACATTCACATTTTCAACTTGGAATTTGGGGAATACACTATTCAAATGAGTTGATTCTGCTATTTCAGTCACACCCGTTGCTGACAGGTGTATAAAATCGAGCACACAGCCATGCAATCTCCATAGACAAACATTGGCAGTCGAATGGCCTTACTGAAGAGCTCAGTGACTTTCAACGTGGCACCGTCATAGGATGCCACTTTTCCAACAAGTCAGTTCTTCAAATTTCTGCCCTGCTAGAGCTGCCCCGTCAACTATAAGTACTGTTATTGTGAAGTGGAAACGTCTAGGAGCAACAACGGCTCAGCCGCGAAGTGGTCGGTCAGACAAGCTCACAGAACGGGAACGCTGATGTGCGTAAAAATCCTCTGTCCTCTGTTGCAACACTCACTACTGAGTTCCAAACTGCCTCTGGAAGCAACGTCAGCACAACAACTGTACATCGGGAGCTTCATGAAATGGGTTTCCATGGCCGAGCAGCTGCACACAACCATTAGATCACCATGCGCAATACCAAGCGTTGGCTGGAGTGGTGTAAAGCTCGCCGTCATTGGACTGAGGAGCAGTGGAAACACGTTCTCTGGAGTGATGAATCACTCTTCACCATCTGGCAGTCTAACGGATTAATCTGGGTTTGGCAGATGCCAGGGGAAAGCTACCTGCCCCAATGCATAGTGCCAACTGTAAAGTTTGGTGGAGGAGGAATAATGGTCTGGGTCTGTTTTAATGGTTCAGGCCCCTTAGTTCCAGTGAAGGGAAATCTTAATGCTACAGCATACAATGACATTCTAGATGATTCTGTGGTAACAGTTCGGAGAAGGCTCTTTCCTGTTCCAGCATGACAAAGCGAGCTCCGTACAGAAATGGTTTGTCGATCGTTGTGGTAATTTATATTTGTGGATTGCTGCTACAACTTGACGACCCTTCACATACCTAACCATTTCCTTGGCTCTCTTGTAGAGTTTATCCATTGTTTTCAGTGCCATGATGTCCTTGAGGAGCAGATTCAATGCATGAGCAGCACAGCCAATGGGTGTGATGTGAGGGTAGGACTCCTCCACTTTAGACCAACCAGCCTTCATGTTCGCAGCATTGTCTGTCACCAGTGCAAATACCTTCTGTGGTCCAAGGTCATTGATGACTGCCTTCAGCTCATCTGCAATGTAGAGATGATTGCAATATAGTCTGCTTTCTCTATGATTTGCTTGACCTTCACTTGAACTCTGTTGAACTCTGCATCCAGCAAATGAGTAGATAAAGCATGTCTGGTTGGAGGGGTGCATGCTGGATGAAGAACATTCAGAAATCTCTTCCAATACACATTGCCTGTGAGCATCAGAGGTGAACCAGTTGCATACACAGCTCGAGCAAGACATTTAATCAGCATTTCTCTGACTACGTTCCTCCATTGAGTCAAAATAACTTCTGATTCCAGGAGGACCATGAGCTGTTGCTATCGATAAGGTGTCTGATTCATCATTTTCACCTCGAATAGAAGTAGAGGGACTTTTGTCAGAGGTTGCTTGTTGTGTGCGTTCTTCACATGATTTGGCACAGGTGAGGAAAAAGGATACGAGGTGTATGCAATTGAGATTCTCCCGTGGTAGGTAACCCTGACCTCTCAACCCTAACCTCGGGCACAGTGCATATACGGCACAGTCCTGTTAGGTATCTCTAACCCCTGACAGCCCTCACTGTTTATCAACAGAAAAAGGTTCTCTGTTAAGGCATCCGCATGCTTCACAGCCGAAACAGTTCGGTAGAGTTTGCGCATATTATGACAACGTTTTGGGTTTTTTCGGCTGTTCGGGCACATTCTTCTGGAGGCAAGAGAAGTCTACATCCCTTTGTGTGATTGGTCAACAGTTGGGATATTAGTTAGATGTAGAATTGCGCGACTAAGATCTCTTTTTCTTGAGTTAGATTAATTATATTTTGAGGAAGTGTATACTGGCTACGGCGTCTCAAAATGGACAAACGATACTATTGCCTCTTCTAGTTTTTCAAGCGAAGGTCTTTTAAGCGAGTATGCAAGCACACTCGTTCAGTTCGGCTAGCTAGGTTCTGCTAGGCACCAGCCAAACTGAAGCATGCTGACGCCTTTATTCTTCCAATGGTAGAACTGGACATTGGAGAATACTGTCTATAGTTGTGTTTTTTTTGTGTCAGGTGATGCACGGGGGGCTGTTCAGTGAGGACGGAGTGATGCTGGATGATCTGAGGAAGATTGACAGGAACAGACAGCCTCCAGACTCCGGTAAGAGCGATCAATATCTGTCTCGTTTAGGTCCTAGGAATAAAAGTGTTGTTGTTTTAATCAACTGTTTGTTTTCTTCAGGTCCCATGTGTGATCTTCTCTGGTCAGACCCACAGCCACAGGTTTGGTGCCCAGCACTGCCCTAGAACTAGATAGAATCATTCTAACTGGTTTAAATACTGTACTGCATGATGTCACCTGTCTATTTAAATATTATATTTATCCCCTCCCCCTCCCGAACACCAGAATGGGCGTTCTGTCTCTAAGCGAGGTGTGAGCTGTCAGTTTGGTCCTGATGTCACCGAACGGTTCCTGGACCAGAATAAACTGGATTACATCGTCCGCAGTCACGAGGTCAAGGCCGAGGGTTATGAGGTCACACACTCAGGGAAGTGCATCACAGTCTTCTCAGCTCCCAACTACTGGTAACTAGGACAACAGGCTCACTATTCAATCTAACTTTATTTATTTCTTCTGCATTGCCATTTCTAAAACAATATCTATTGTAAGACTCACATGTCAAATGTCACCCCTTCTAAAGGCATAGAGTTTAAGACCACAGTAAAAGTATTATTTTCTCTCTTTCTCTCCCTCCCTTCCTCTCCTCTCCTCTCTCCTTCCCTTTCTCTCTCTCCTTCCCTCCCTTCCTCTCCTCTCTTTCTCTCTCGCCTTCCCTCCCTTCCTCTCTCTTTCTCTCTCCTTCCCTCCCTTCCTCTCCTCTCTCTCTCCCTCCCTTCCTCTCTCTCTTTCTATCTCTCCCTCTCCTCTCTCCTTCCTTCTCTCTCTCCCTCCAGTGATCAGATGGCTAATAAAGGAGCTTACATCCACCTCAGGGGATCAGACCTCAAACCAGAGTTTCACCAGTTCACTGCTGTGGTCAGTAATCTGATATTAACTATGACATAATAACTATAACAGTATATATCCTTAGTTACAGTGTAACTTAGATTATCATCACCAATAGGATACAGTCTAAAGCAGTAGGTAACTATTAGATTATTATCACCAATAGGAGACAGTCTAAAGCAGTAGGTAACTATTAGATTATCATCACCAATAGGAGACAGTCTAAAGCAGTAGGTAACTATTAGATTATCATCACCAATAGGAGACAGTCTAAAGCAGTAGGTAACTATTAGATTATTATCACCAATAGGAGACAGTCTAAAGCAGTAGGTAACTATTAGATTATTATCACCAATAGGAGACAGTCTAAAGCAGTAGGGAACTATTAGATTATCATCACCAATAGGAGACAGTCTAAAGCAGTAGGTAACTATTAGATTATTATCACCAATAGGAGACAGTCTAAAGCAGTAGGGAACTATTAGATTATCATCACCAATAGGAGACAGTCTAAAGCAGTAGGGAACTATTAGATTATCATCACCAATAGGAGACAGTCTAAAGCAGTAGGTAACTATTAGATTATCATCACCAATAGGAGACAGTCTAAAGCAGTAGGTAACTATTAGATTATCATCACCAATAGGAGACAGTCTAAAGCAGTAGGTAACTATTAGATTATCATCACCAATAGGAGACAGTCTAAAGCAGTAGGTAATCAGTTTCACCAGTCCACCCAGGATGGCCCAGCACCATCCCCACGGCCAATAAAATATCTCCATCTCTCCTCCACAGCCTCATCCGAACGTGAAACCGATGGCGTACGCAAACTCCCTGATGCAGATGGGAATGATGTAGAGGCCACGCCCCCGTCACTCAGCCTGACCCCTCCCTCCTGGCCGGCCACACCCACCACTCCTTCCAGCACTTAGACAACATGCCCTGGTCCACTGGTCCATGCGCAGTTCCTTGGGATCCCTCTCTCCCAGCCAGTCCCCAGTAGTTCCCCTTGGTCCTAATAATTTAATGTTTGTACATCTGAAGGGTCAGAACTTTACAGATCTGCAAACATCGAAGGGTTAGTGCCAAGCGGAAGGAACGTGGAGTGAATTGAGACCCGTTCCAATAATCCCTCTTGTTACATTCAGATTAGACAACATTGTGGTGAAATGGTTCAGATTAGACATCATGGTGCTGTTAATGGTAGTCAAGGTGGAAAGAGAAATCTTGGACCGGCACAGTCAAGAACTGGGTGTGTTCATTCTTGAATCGGTAAAAGTGGAAAACTCAATCTCTCCCTAATTTCTGTCCATATTGGTCCCACACATGGGTTTAATTCCCGGCTATTGATAAACGACCAGATCTGCCAGTTTGTTGTTCAAGCATCCATTGAGGAGCTGCTGGGTTTGTAGTGATTAGGATGATTCATTATACTGTATTTAGACTGTATGGTTATATAAGAACTGGAATGATCAGAACTGTCTGGTTTTACAAGAACACACTGCAGCAAAACTGTAAAGAATAATATTCTGCTGTAAAACACACATACTGTTGACTGTCCTGGTTGGCCTACTGCACCGTTTATAGTGTCTGTGGTTGGGGTGTGACATCAGAATGTCTAATATTACAGAATTGGTTCATACATCCTGTGAAATATAGTTTTATTAAAGTTTAATATTTTTTACAGTATGGCAAAAGTGAGTGTAGAAAATGTAGCTATGATTCCATCTTCAGGAGAAAACAAGGTGTTTGTCTCCGGTCTCACTGCACACGGTGCTGTTCATTACTGGTAGATGTTTCAGACACATGTAGGTTCTTCACAGTCAACATGTACGAAACTGATCCTTGTTCTGTTGTTATTTTGCACTGCTGCACCTCTCCTCTACCTGTCGGGGGGAGGGGGGGGGAGCTGCTCTCCAGATCTACACTTCAGCTCAGTCAGTAAGTGTCACTCTACCTGTTGTGGGGGAAGTGTTGC
Organism: Thymallus thymallus; assembly: GCA_023634145.1. Classification (NCBI taxonomy): domain Eukaryota; kingdom Metazoa; phylum Chordata; class Actinopteri; order Salmoniformes; family Salmonidae; genus Thymallus; species Thymallus thymallus. Next base: position 32,390,776 of record CM042379.1, on the reverse strand, counting down.
TGCTCACCAGGTCTACTCTTCAGCTCAGTCAGTAAGTGTCACTCTCCTGGCAGCTCTTGCACAATCTCTCTTATCTCCCGACCTGCTTTGCTACAAGGTCAAGCACTGGTGTGATGCTCCAACCCGCTCCACTGTCAGTTTTGTCTACCAGTGACTTTGCCATTATGTGGATGTATAGCCCAGACGTCCAGACACCAAGCCTCCCTTCTCTTCTCTCTCAAGCGCACAGCTGCAGTGTCCAATATTGGCCCTAAACTTTTTAGATAATGATATACACTGAAGTGTATGTGTGTGTATATATATATACTCTATCATTTAAAATTAATTCTGTGTACATGTTTGGAAAAGTTATTGAATAAAAAAAATCCCATCCAGTGATATAAATGAATGATTTTTTCTGTTGAAATGTCATTACACAGCATTCAGACACTAAAGGGCAGTAATGTTTTTTATCTTGAGTCAAGAAATGGACCCACTGCAAAGAAAGGACCAATATATTAGCCAAGTATAGTGTATTACCATGGTGTTTTTAGACATATACCAACCACTGAGTTATAAGAACGATACCAACAGGCTGAGGTGGAGATAATGACCTCTTATGACGCTACAGCCAAAGATCTTTATAAGTAAGACCAGAGCCTGTCGTTTCCAATGAATCATAGTGGGCAGAGCCAAGCACGAGCTAGTGAGATCCTGTGGCGATCAAATGTTTCATCGATGAGCAGAATGTCGGCCAAAACCCATGTCGCTCCGACTTCTCCCACTGCCGGCCGCTGGCCTTCGTCTCATCAACATAGTGTGTAGTGAGTGGAAACGCCAAACGGATGCTTCACATTTATACATCCGGTGAAATATCTGGCTCATTGTTCTATCTATCTGGTACAGCCACAGATGGAATATCTTTGCCACAGCAGTTGAGACTTTCAGAAGTGGGAGTTTAATGCCGCGTTCACCAAAACTAGGAACTCGGAAAAATACGAGATCAAATCATGACGTCAGTGTACTTCAGTTCTGAACGTTTGAGATCTAGAAAAAGGCCAGTGTTCCCGAGTTGGATGACCGTTCAAATCGATTTTTCCCAGTCAGAGCTCGTTTTCTTCCCGAGTTCCCAGTAGTCTGAACGCACTGAAGTCAGAAGTCTGAGATTTCCGAGTTTCCCGTAGTTTGAACGCGGCATAACACGATCCACGTGATACGCGAGTCGCGTAATTGTGACGTAACGCACAGCTGACGCGAGCTACAAGTTGATGACAGAACTGACAACTCACCTTGCCGGTTTAAACCGTAACCGACAAGGTGGTCGAGAAGATGCCCAAGTATTGTTCTGTACCGAACTGCAAGAATGACTCTGGAAACAACAATTCTGATAGGAAAAGCTTCTACAAGTAAGCATGTCTGTATTTGTAGTTAGTCTGACTGGAGCGGTGAGAACAGTAACGGTATTAATGACAGCCGATTTAAGATTTACGATTGAGTTAAGCGGCGACTATCGTGGGCGGACGACATTTTAAGGGACATAAAATGTGATTATATAAAACATAAAAAAACGAATAATTTCAGCACCCAAAGACTATCCCGTTATTACACATGGTCTTGTATAATTGTGGGTTATTGTTTGTCTGAAACGTAATGTGTTCGCCCACACCACGTTATTCCCCACTTAACTCTATTTTAAATCGTCAAGTTTAGTTTGCTACTATGGAAGGTGAAGGTATCTACCATTATCATGTCTCTCAAAGGTTAATACTATTTTGACAAATATTACATGTTGATAGTTTCCTCAAACAACGTATTTGATGTGTAAACGGTCGATGTAGCAGGTTGTTTCCACGTGTTGGTCACTTCTGTTGAATGTGGGTCAGTTTCATGACCTGACTCAAGGTGGTCTCTGTTGGAAACTAACACTGTTGTTCTCCTGCAGGTTTCCTCTGCAGGACCCAGCCCGGTTAGAGCAGTGGCTGAAAAATATGGGTCGTGAGGACTGGGCGCCTTCCAGACACCAGTACATCTGTCATGAACATTTTGCCTCCTCCAGCTTCAAGCTGCGCTGGGGGATCCGGTACCTGGAGAACACCGCCGTTCCCACTATCTTCCAGCTCACTGAGGTACAGTGCAAGTATTCAGACCCCTAAACTTTTCTCACATTTTGTTACGTTACAGCCTTGTATTCAATTGTTTTTTCCCCCTCGTCAATCTACACAATATCCCATAATGACAAAGCAAAAACTGCAAAAATGTCTAAAAATATATATATTTTCTTTAAGTATTCAGACCTTTTACTCAGTACTTTATTGAAGCCACAAGTATGACGCTACATAACTGTGTTTGGGGAGTTTCTCCCATTCTTCTCTGCAGATCCTCCAAAGGTCTGTCAGGTTAGATGGGGAGCATCGCTGCACAGCTATTTTTAGGTCTCTCCAGAGATGTTAGATCGGGTTCAAGACCGGGCTCTGGCTGGGCCTTTCAAGGACATTGAGAAACTTGTCCCAAAGCCTCTCCTGCGTTGTCTTTGCTGTGTGTTTAGGGTTTTTGTCCTGTTGGAAGGTGAACCTTCGCCTTACAATCCTGTGTATCTCAGATGGTAGAGCATGGCGCTTGCAATGCCAATGTTGTGGGTTCGATTCCTACGGGGGACCAGTACAAAATAAGTATGAACATGTCTGTACTAACTAACTGTAAGTTGCTCTGGATAAGAGCGTTTGCTAAATGACTTCCTGAGCTGGTTTTCATCCAGGATCTCTGTACTTTGCTCTGTTCATCTTTCCTTCGACCCTGACTAGTCTCCCAGTCCATGCCGCTGGAAAAACATCCCCACAGCATGATTCTGCCACCACCATGCTTTACCGTAGGGATAGAATTGGCAAGGTGATGACCGGTGCCAGGTTTCCTCCAGATGTGATGCTTGACATTCAGGCCAAAGAGTTAAACCTTGGTTTCATCAGACCAGAGAATCTTGCTTTATGGTCTTAGAGTCCTTTAGGTGCCTTTTGGAAAACTCCAAGCGGGCTGTAATGTACCTTTTACTGAGGAGTGGCTTCTGCCTGGCCACTCTACCATAAAGGCCTGATTGGTGGAGTGCTGCAGAGATGGTTGTCCATCTGGAAGGTTCTCCCATCTCCACAGAGGAACTCTAGAGCTCTGTCAGAGTGAACATCGGGTTCTTGGTCACCTCCCTGACCAAGGCCCTTCTCTCCTGATTGCTCAGTTTGGCTGGGCGACCAGCTCTAGGAAGAGTCTTGGAGGCCACTGTGTTCTTGGGGACCTTCAATGCTGCAGACATTTTTTTGGTACCCTTCCCCTGATCTGTGCCTCGACACAATCCTGTCTCGGAGCTCCATGGACAATTCCTTCGACCTCATGGCTTGGTTTTTGCTCTGACATGCACTGTCAACTGTGGGACCTTATATAGACAGGTGTACGCCTTTCTAAATCATGTCCAATAAATTTCATTTACCACAGGTGGACTCCAATCAAGTTGTAGAAACATCTCAAGGATGATCAATGGAAACAGGATGCAGCTGAGCTCCATTTAGTCTCATATTAAAGGGTCTGAATACTTATGTAAATAAGTTATTTCTGTTTTTCTTTTATAAACTTAAAAAAATGTCTAAAAACCTATTTTCTTTGTCGTTATGTGATACTGTCTGTAGATTGAGGAAACATTTTTATTGAATACGTTTTAGAATAAGGCTGTAAGATAACAAAGTTAAGGGGTCTGAATACTTTGCATTGTATAGTAACTGTAACCCTAGGTATTGTCTGTAAATGTGGTGACGTGTTATCCCTGATGAAGTCATCCTAAATGTAATGGGGAAAGCCCTCCATATTGAGTTATGTTCCTTCCATCAAGTTTTGCATGTATGAGTCTGTTCGAGGATTTTTGTGCTTTTAAATGATTAGTTTCAGAAGTTTAAAAACGCTCTTCCTCCTCCCTTTTTGTTTTGGACAGAAACGTAAAGGTGAGGAACACGTTGAGAGTCGGAAATCCAAAAAGCTGCGACATGGCAAGAAACCAGGGACCACCTCTTCTGAAGTTGGGATGCCAGCTAGCGACTCCACAGACGGTGACAATGCCAACACAGTGACACTCTATGAGGTAACTGTTAACCCCTCAGAGGAGAAAGAGCTGCTGGAGGAGGAGAGGGACGTGACTGGGCACACCGTGGACCTACTACACACAGCATCTCTGCCTCTGTCAGTATTTGAGGGGGCTGCAGGAGGCTTCCCTGTTACTGTGTTCCAGACAGTAGAAGATCTGGGTGGGTTGGATGGTGAGGTGGTGGTGTCAGAACAGCTGGAAGAGGTGGTGAGTGGGGTCACAGCAGCCATCTTGACTGAGGGTCATGACCTGGGTATGACGGGAGATGTTGGCCATTTTGTGTTGTCCCCAACATCTCTGGTCATCGAGAACGTCTCTCCTGAGATGGAGGAGCTGCCTGTCTCCCAGTACGAACACTGTGTCGGGGCTCAGATCATCACCTACTTTGAGACGATCCCCAACATTCTGTCCAGCAGGACGGCTCAGTTCAGCATCTCCCCAGACACTGTGCTGTCCTCAGCGCTCAGCCCCACACCCATCGTCTCCACACTGCCTATTGTGTCCAAGCACATGCCCCCCTCCCCCTCTCCCGGATCACTTATCCTCACCCTGGAGAGACTGGAGACGGAGGAGGGGAAGACTCCAGAGGAGGACCATATGGAACATCGGGCAAGCCAGCTGGAGGAACACCGGTAAAGAGCGCCCTTAACCCTCTAACCTTAACCCCTAACCCTAAGTATGATGGTTTTGGAGTTGGTGCCTAACCCAAACCCTGTGCTCAGACTCTTGCTAGCCTTAATGTTAGTGCAAGTATGTTATCCTACAATACCTGTCACCCCAACATTCACGTGATATCTGAGTGACTCAAATATTACAACAACAACGGGATAAAAAGGTAACAGCCTGAGTAACCCTAACCACTGTAACATCTCCTCTGTTATATACAATAAGAACAGCCTGAGTAACCCTAACCACTGTAACATCTCCTCTGTTATATACAATAAGAACAGCCTGAGTAACCCTAACCACTGTAACATCTCCTCTGTTATATACAATAAGAACAGCCTGAGTAACCCTAACCACTGTAACATCTCCTCCTCTGTTAGCTACAATAAGAACAGCCTGAGTAACCCTAACCACTGTAACATCTCCTCTGTTATATACAATAAGAACAGCCTGGGTAACCCTAACCACTAACATCTCCTCCTCTGTTAGCTACAATAAGAACAGCCTGAGTAACCCTAACCACTGTAACATCTCCTCTGTTAGCTACAATAAGAACAGCCTGAGTAAGGAGCAGCTGGAAGCCATTGTTATGGAGCTTCAGAAGAAGGTAAAGGTATTGCAGCAGAGACACAGGAGACACCTGGATAAACTTCTGGGTCTGGAAAACACTGTCAACCAGCTGAGACAGAACAACCTGCTGAATGAAGAGAGGCTACATCTGCTGGAGAGGGTACTATACATCGATGACAATACGTAACATGGCAGTACATAACAATACATGGCAGTACATAACAATACATGGCAGTACATAACAATACATGGCAGTACATAACATGACAATACATGCATAACATGGACCTCACTGCTGAAAAAGGAAAGGGCCTCCCCAAAGTTGGAAGCACAGAATCGTCTAGAATGTCATTGTATGCTGTAGCGTTAAGATTTCCCTTCACTGGAACTTCATGAAAAACAGCCCCAGACCATTATTCCTTCTCCACCAAACACAAAATTGGCACTGCATTCAGGCAGGAAGTGTACTTCTGATCTTAGGCTTAACGTTAGTCAAACTGTACATGAACATATGTCCATATGTTCCCAGGTGTGCATCCAGACCAGTGCTGCTGTATCGGAGGCAGGAGAGACTGTGGCTATCATCTATGAAGAGGACAACACCGCATTCCTCTGAAGGATAGGGTTAAACAGCCTACCTCTATGCCTTGTCCAGTATAGAGAATGAGAGAGAAGGTTAGGTCCCAGAACAGACACAAGTATATGGTGTTAGGGTCCAGAACAGAACAGAACAGAAGGATAGGTAGTTGTTACCTTGCTAAAGTGGTTAAGAGTAATCTAGATGATAAGGACTTCATGTGATGTGAAAGTCCAAAACTTTATGTATTCTTAGAATATCAGAAGAACATGTCTGTCTTATTTTATTACTTGTGTCTTGGGTCTTATTATAAACTGGGTGCTTCCAGCCCTGAATGCAAAACATTTATTTTGACTCTTGTAATTATGTTGCTTACCGGTTTATAATAGAAATAAGGCACCTCAGGGTTTGTGGTATATGGCCAATATACCACGGCTAAGGGCTGAATCCAGGCACACTGGTGCATCGTGCATAACAACACCCTTTAGTTGTGGTAAATTGGCCATTTCTACAACGGGTGAATCTAATGCTGATTTGGTTTCACACCGGTTACATCAAGTTAAAGTAGTCAGAAATATAAGTAAAGTACAGAGCCTAAAAACACTTAAGAAAACTACTCTTAAGTACTACTTAAGTACTTTACACCACTGCCTACTGTCCCGTAGTAATGGATGTGAGGAGAGGCAGCCAGTCAACCATTCATCAGCTGGCATCATTTTTATGGATATATACAAGTGTCAATTGAAAAAAGGTAAAATGAAACTAAGTGCAGTTAGTTTTCAGTCTTTCCAGCTTCAGTTTGAAGTTGTTAGCTGTGTTGTTGACGATCTCCTGAACGACACAGAGCACATTCTCTACGCCAGCCCAAATCATTGTTATGGATCTATCCAAATAAATGTCACCAGAAACCAGCTTCAACTAATGCTGCTACTGTTATTCTGTCGTCACTGTTTGATTAAGTTAACCGTAGTGGGCTGGAACGACTGGATCTAGATCCAGTCGTTCAGTCTTTTGGTTCTGTATCTAGATCCAGTTGTTCAGTCTTCAGGTTCTGTATCTAGATCCAGTTGAAGACTGGACGACTGGGTCCATAGATAGAGAACCAGAAGACTGGATGACTGGGTCGCGTCTCTGGCAAGGAAACCTATATTTGTTTCGGGACTATATCTTGTGGAAGGATGAAATAGTATGAATGAATGAATTTAAAATAACATTTTATATTGAAAATATATCAATCATTATGTAATATGTTGGTATCCCGTTGTATAAAAGTAGGGAGGGTTTATTGTCATGGTTTGCTAGCCCTCGACTTCATCTCGGGCCTAACACCCATGCCAATATATCCTACAAACACCGGCTTCTCGGGCATTATCACTTATATACCACAACCCCTCATTATATTACTAGTGTTTGTCCGTGTTAGTTCTATTCTGCAGGTCAAATGACATCACTGGAGTTAGTTTTTGGAATGTACTAAAAATGGCCGCCTGCTTTGGTCAATAATCTTGTCATTATATCCCCTGCTGTAAATGTAATTATTGTGTTAAATGTTAGTTTGACGTTAAATGTTCTCGTCAGCTTGTTTGTGTTTTGGAGTATGACATCACACACATTATTTGCACGGATCCTTTTGTTCTGTTCCTTGTAATTTATTGATTACATTTTAATATTTATTTGTCTTCAACAGATCATCAGGTTAATCAATTCTCAAAATGTATATATTCAGTAGCAGAAAGGAAACACTTTGTTTCACTGTTAAGATTCTATTTAGTAATGCGATTGCAGGCAGAAGTAAGTATAATATACAGTTGAAGTCGGAAGTTTGCATACACTGTAGACAGATACATTTAAACTCAGTTTTTCACCATTCCTGACATTTAATCCTAGTAAAAATTCCCTGTTTTAGGTCAGTTAGATCACCATTTTATTTTAAGAATGAAATGTCAGAATAATAGTGAAAATTATTTATTTCAGCTTTTATTTCTTTCATCACATTCCCAGTGGGTCAGAAGTTTACATACACTCAATTAGTATTAGGTAGCGTTGCCTTTAAAATTGTTTAACTTGGGTCAAACGTTTCGGGTAGCCTTCCACAAGCTTCCCACAATAAGTTGGGTGAATTTTAGTCCATTCCTCCTGACAGAACTGGTGTAACTGAGTCAGGTTTGTAGGCCTCCTTGCTAACACACACTTTTTCAGTTCTGCCCACACATTTTCTATAGGATTGAGGTCAGGGCTTTGTGATGGCCACTCCAATACCTTGACTTTGTTGTCCTTAAGCCATTTTGCCACAACTTTGGAAGTATGCTTGGGGTCATTGTCCATTTGGAAGACCCATTTGCGACCAAGCTTTAACTTCCTGACTGATGTCTTGAGATGTTGCTTCAATATATCCACATAATTTTCCGTCCTCATGATTCCATCTATTTTGTGAAGTGGACCAGTCCCTCCTGCAGCAAAGCACCCCCACAACATGATGCTGCCACCCCCGTGCTTCACGGTTGGGATGGTGTTCTTTGGCTTACAAGCCTCCACCTTTTTCCTCCAAACATAACGATGGTCATTATGGACAAACAGTTCTATTTTTGTTTCATCAGACCAGAGGACATTTCTCCAAAAAGTACGATCTTTGTCCCCATGTGCAGTTACAAATAGGTCTGGCTTTTTTATGGTGGTTTTGGAGCAGTGGCTTCTTCCTTGCTGAGCGGCCTTTCAGGTTATGTCGATATAGGACTCGTTTTACTGGTCCCTTGCTGTTGTTTTGGGATTGATTTGCACTTTTCGCACCAAAGTACTTTCAACTCTAGGAGACAGAACGCGTCTCCTTCCTGAGCGGTATGACGCACTGAGTATGAAGGTAGGCCTTGAAATACATCCACAGGTACACCTCCAATTGACTCAAATGTCAATTAGCCTATCAGAAGCTTCTAAAGCCATGACATCATTTTCTGGAATTTTCCAAGCTGTTTAAAGGCACAGTCAACTTCGTGTATGTAAACCTCTGACCCACTGGAATTGTAATATAGTGAATTATAAGTGAAATAATCTGTAAACAATTGTTGGAAGAATTACTTGTGTCATGCACAAAGTAGATGTCCTAACAGACTTGCCAAAACTATAGTTTGTTAACATGAAATCTGTGGAGTGGTTGAAAAATGAGTTTTAATGACTTCAACCTAAGTGTATGTAAACTTCTGACTTCAACTGTATGTATATATATATATATATATATGTGTATATATATATATTAGCTCTCCCTTAGTTCTGCGACGTGTCTGAGACAATCCTCCAACTTATATAGCTTCTCGTACATTTCATTTAAAACACCATGTCATGATAAGGTGGCATTTCAAAACAGGAAGACCTAAGCATCTTCCTGGCATGATGTGGTTTCGCTCAGGACTGCAGCTGCTTCATCTTCTCAGAAAACCAGGCAGATAAGGGGGAGCATGTCCATGGGCAGCTTCCTGTCTGGTAGTGTCTGCAGGGCACAATGCTCAAAACGAGTTTTAATCACACAGAGGCCTCCTTAGAGGAGACCTTGTAGTCTAATATTTCATAACACACATGTATCATTTCGTAACCCAATTTATAAATCACTATTAATTAACCCTTTAATGGGTTGACACCCCTAGTTAATCCCTTCTCATTTAGGGTGGGTTGCACCAACATGGATTAACTCTTAAACTGGGTTAAATCAAGGTTTATATATAATCTTGTTGCACCAAATTTTTAAACTAGTTTAAAATTAATCCTAGTTAAATTAAATCCTTCCACTAATCTAAATTTAGTTTTCACTTTAAACCTAGATTAATTTTAAGCCTGTTGCTCCTTTTTGGACTCCACAAGTCAACCGTCTGCAGGATTGTTGTCAGTGTCCAGTGTTATTGCCAGTCTGAAGAATCCATACGCAAGGTTCAAGCCTACAGAGGAAACAGCAGCTGGATTTTACAGGAGAGCTAGATTCCCAGGTGTACCAGGGGTAATAGACTGTACACACATTCCTATTCCCAACCCTGGTGGCGAGAATGGAGAACTATTCCATAATAGGAAAGGTTACTGCTCCATCAATGTGCAAAGGTCAGCTCACCAGCATCATAGATAGATGGCCAGGATCCACCCATGACAACAGAATCTTTTTCAATAGTCGTCTGTGTGCAATGCTGGAAAGGGGAGCATATGAAGGCCACTTTCTAGGTGACAATGGATATGCCTGTCGTGGATACCTTATGACTCCCCTTTAAAACCCCCAGACACCTGAAGAGAGAGAATACAACACCTCTCATATCCTGGCAAGAGGTCTCATAGAGAGAATTTTTAGAGTGTGGAAAAAAAGATTCCCCTGCCTAAAGGAGGGGCTCCGCACGAAGATGGACACTACACTGACAATCGTTATTGCAGTGGCAGTTCTGTATAACGTTGGCAAGAGACAGGGAGACGAGCTACCTGAGGAGGACCTACCTGAGGAGAATGCAGAAGATGGCCAGGTGCAACATGCTGCCAATGCAAATGGGAATGCTGTGAGGAGAACCTTGATTGAGAACCATTTTGCTGCCTAAAGTGTGTATAATTTAACAGTGGTAACATGTAAAAAGCAATATTATATTTTTGATTGTACATTTCCTAATTAGGCTATCTGTATTCAAATGTATTATTATGACTTTGCTTTTCTCAATACCATACAGGGTGGAACTGGAAGCACCAGAACACAAGACTGGAGGACACCAAATTGCTTGGGAAAGCATTGTTTTCATAAATAATTGTTTTAATACATAAAAGATCAGCATTCTTTACACAGTGGGCGTTTGTTTCCCTGAAGGAGTTTCTGTTTCTGAATTTTCAGCAGCTCTTTTTGTAAATTCAGGACTTCAATCTGCAGTAGATGTTTCTCTATCTCCAGCTCCAGAACATCAATAAGAGCTGGGTTCATGTCAGTTCTGGGGCGTTTGCTTGGCCTGTTTGATGTTGTTGCTGCTGGTGTCATGGTGATGCCAGATCCAGGCACTGCTGTTTCTCCACGGCAACAGGGTGTCAGCCCAACTAAAGGAAGGAAAGGAAAGAAAATTAACTCATTATTAGTAGGCTATTTACCTGCCCATTTTGTTTTTTACAACAATTGAATTGGACTTATGATATGCCCAGCCTTAATGCGAATGATGATGTTATGCAACATGCTGTAATTGGCCTGATAATGGTAACATTGTAATTAAGTAGCATTAACGTTAGTTTTAACGTGCAAGTTTTACCCACGAGGTGGGGGGCCCCGAAAACCAAATCTCGCTTAGGGCCCCCAAATAGCTATGGCCGGCCCTGGGTCCCCTTGTATTTAAATCCATGTCATCCATTAAATCAGGTGTCTTCCTTCTTTTTGACAGTCATGTTGTCTGTCTTTTTATCCTCCAGACGTTACTAAATTCCTCCCATCAGTTCTGACAAGGTTTTTTTTTCATGAGGAGAAATTTGAACTTTGACGTGCCATGATCATGACAAATAAATAATAAATGCCGAAATAACGTTAAGTAACGACAACAATAAATAATATTTTATGCTAGCTAGCTTGTTATATAAACTAGCTAGCTACAGTAGCTAATGTTAGCTAACGAATTAGTTTTCTGTCTAGTACTGGCAAATAACGGATTGTATATTAAATCAGCCAACCAATGAGAACCTTTCACGATGGAGTTGCAGTAGTTCTAACGTTACATTGTTATTATTTTATTAAGGAACTGCAATTTTGTGGCTTTATTTGTCAAGTAGGCTAGCTACTTGACAAGTAGCTGGGCTGGTAACACCGGGGCCCTGTACAAAAAGGACCCGAGCCACTTTCTGAGGAAGCTCAGGTCCTTCAACGTGTGCAGTAAACTACTGCATACCTTCTACCAGTCTGTGGTGGCCAGTGCCATCTTTTTTGCAGTGGTGTGCTGGGGAGCAAACATCAAAGCCGGTGATGCTTCTCGGGTAAATAAGCTGATCAGGAAGGCTAGCTCTGTCCTGGGGATGAGCCTTGACACTCTAGAGGAGGTGGCGGAGAGATGGATCCTGGCCAAACTGCTGGCCATCATGGACAACGTCACCCACCCTCTGCACGCTATGGTTATGACGCAGAGGAGCACTTTCAGTCACAGACTGATCCCACCACGGTGTGCCAGAGAGCTCTACAGGAGGTCCTTCCTGCCGGCGGCTATGAGACTATATAATGCCTCACCGGGGTGCCGTGCCGTCGGCAACATAGATCTGGAACTGTTGGGGTGTTAGGACCTAGTTTAACAATTAGGCATCCCTCCGTGAGTTATTCTCTGGTCTGTAATCACTCATTCACTCAGGACTTATTTATTCAGGTCTGTATATACATACTCATGTACAGTTGTTATATCATATCACGTGCAATATTGCTAGTTATTCTTGGACCTAATTTACGTAGGCATTCACTCAGGAATGTATATTAGAATCCTGTCAGTTGCACCTTTTTCTCATTGCTTTTAGTATATCGAATGTGTAATACGTGCAGTTGTCTGTAATTAAACCCTGCGCACTAAGGACTGTATTTTAAGGGAATTACTATTATTACCCCAAATTATATCATACACACATTTAGCTATTTAAGTATCTCTTCCTGTCATTTACCTGTACAGTTTGTTTAACCATGCAAGTATTCACATATCTGTAAATATAACTGTATACTTACCTGTACAGTTAATTTAACCATGCAACATTTTCACTTACCTGTTCATTTGGCCAGTCTGTCTATTAAGTAAACTATTATTACCCTCACTCATATCATACGCATTTTTAGCTACTGAAGTATTTCTCTGCCATCTATCTATCTATCTATCTATCTATCTATCTATCTATCTATCTATCTATCTATCTATCTATCTATCTATCTATCTATCTATCTATCTATCTATCTATCTATCTATCTATCTATCTATCTATCTATCTATCTATCTATCTACTTAGTTTCAGCTCACGAAATACCTCATATATTGGTGTAATCATAGTCACTAATCATAGTTTAAAACCGTTAATCATAGATGTACTGATCCATATTTAAAATTCAGTGGTGCAACACATCTATGATGAATTATAAACCTAGATTAGCCCTAATCCTAGATTAATTTGAACCCTGTTGGTGCAACCCACCCTCAATTATTTAATTATGATAATCCTGTTTACGTTGCGTCCAAACCAATCGTCACTGCCACGGAGGACCAATCACAGGAGAGAGTCACGGTCGGGTTCTGCGCCTCGTCGGACCAATCAGAGAAGGCGGTGTACGTTTGAATCTGCATCCCGCGTTTCAGCACAACGACGACGAAGTGAGAAGTTTCAGGTTTCATCTCTTGACTTGCCGTACTTTTCCAAGACTTTCTGAAGAGAGGAAGCTGGGAGGAAGACGAACCCTCTATTGACGCTAGCTATTTTATGTTTATGTTTTTAAACGTCTCTGCATTTGTTAATGTCAGACAACAGACAAGACTGGCGTTAATTTAACGTCGGCAACTTAAAAACGACTATTTGTTGGTTTCTGTACGGATGAGGATCTAAAACTGTCTAGCAACATCGGCTAATGTTAGCCGCTAACTGAGACGACCAGCCAGTGAAGTAGCTAGCTAGACATCTTTTGGGCTAAATATTGAATAGTTTAATCAGTGATTATGGCAGAGGGGGCGGTCTGTGGAGGGGGGGGACATTCATTTACCTCCAGGGTTACAAAAAGGACCAGCAATGTGAATGCTGTCCCTGCAGCCGCGAACCTGCGACGGAAAAGTCGACAACAAAGTCAAAGGCGGACCCCTCACAACCGGGTATGGCCTGTTTTCTAGATAGACTGGCTCAATAACTTCTGTTCTGTAAACTTAGTGTCACTTGTAACTAGTTAGACTTTCTTTCCTGGTCTTCTTCACATGCCAAACACGCAGATACCTAACTTAGTTAGCATGGCATCAGTCAGCTAGGAGGATAACAGCCATGTTCACTGTCGTCTAACGTCAAGAAACAGCCCATATGTTAGTATTATATAAGGCAGACAATTATTACACCTTTTCTAACGATTGGATTGAAAACTTAATTTGGGACTGCTCGGCGATGCAGAACATTTTCCCGAGTTGGAAGGTATCCGTAAAAGGTGGACTGTTAACCCCTTTCCACCAGAACCAGATCCCATCAGAACCAGATCCCACCAGAACCAGATTCCACCTCATTATGTCATTAACCGAATACCAAGTTACCCTGCCTGGAAACCCGACGTTGAATTCTACGTCGGACAGTTTCCTCACGACTTCTACTATTCATAATGTTGAATAGATTGATGTTTTAACATACCGGTTGTCGTTACTGGTTGGTCCTTTTGGCTGTTCGGAATGTGAGACAATATATCACGTGAAGCATGCACACAATATAAAAGACATGCATGAGACGTGCATAGTGGATTGACCTTTGTAATCATAACTGTATAAGTAGGGCTATATAGATAGCTACCTGCATGTCTCAACCAGCCATGCAGTGGTGTAGATAGTCCATTATTAGAGTGGTGTTGGAATTGTGCATCATGTCAGTGAGTGTTGCCCATTTGTGTGCCAGGTGGTTCTGGAGCGAGTCTTGGGCATCACCACCTCCAACAGCAGTGGGCTGGCCTGTGACCCCAACACTGGCCTGGTGGCCTACCCTGCAGGGTAAGACTTACTAACCTGTCACTAGCTTCAATTGCGGAATTCAATTGACAATTCAAAGAGTTGATCTGATGGTGCACTCTGATGTCATCGGCCTCCCCCTTGTTTGTGGGAACAATAGAGGAGCAATTGAGGACAAAAGAGGGAAGGTCCCCTCCCACTTGTGCCATGTTGAGATGCCCTCAAGACTGTCCTCTAACTGACCTGTTACTAACTACCACTTTAAAGGGATATGTGTTGAATAGGCTACATTATGTAAATACTAAGGCTATAGCAGCTACTCATCTTATTCAGTATGTTTGTGTTCCAGGTGTGTTGTTGTGATCCTACACCCAAAGAAAAACAAACAGACCCACATCCTCAACACTTCAAGGTGATATATAATTCTCATTCTCTCCTGGGGTGAAGTCATATTAGTGAACTCCTGATAAGTACACTTTGTATATGTCCTGTTCCTGTGTAGTGCACACAGCTGCAACTTCCACAACCCATCACATTGATCAAGTCATCTGTATTTTTTATTTTATTTCACCTTTATTTAACCAGGTAGGCCAGTTGAGAACTAGTTCTCATTTACAACACAATAGAAAATCTATATACAGAGTGTGCAAATGTAGTAAGATTAGGGAGGTAAGACAATAAATAGGCCATAGTGGCGAAATAATTACAATTTAGCATTAACACTGGAGTGATAAATATGCAGATATGCCTTTGGTGCGGGCAGAGATACTGGGGTGCAAATGAGCAAATAAAATAAATGGCAGTATGGGGATGAGGTAGTAGGGTGGGCTATTTACAGAAGGGCTATATACAGGTGCAGTGATCGATAAGCAGCTCTGACAGCTGATGCTTAAAGTTATTGAGGGAGATAGGAACCTCTAGCTTCAAGGATTTTTGCAATTCGTTCCAGTCATTGGCAGCAGAGAACTGGAAGGAATGGCGGCCAAAGCAGGTGTTTGCTTTGGGAATGACCAGTGAGATATACCTGCTGGAGCGCATGCTACGGGTGGGTGTTGCTATGGTGACCAGCGAGCTGATAAGGCAGGGATTTACCTAGTAACGACTTATAGATGACCTGGAGCCAGTGGGTTGTTGGAGAGTGTTGGAGGCTATTTTGTAAATGACATCTCCGAAGTCAAGGATCGGTAGGATTGTCAGTTTTATGAGGGCATGTTTGGCAGCATGAGTGAAGGAGACTTTGTTGCGAAATAGGAAGCAGATTCTAGATTTAATTTTGGAGATTCTTAATGTGAGTCTGGAAGGAGAGTTTACAGTCTAACCAGATGCCTAGGTATTTGTAGGTGTCCACGTATTCTAAGTCGGACCCATCGAGAGTAGTGATGATAGTCCGGTGGGCGGGTGCGGGCAGCGTTCGATAGAAAAGCATGCATTTAGTTTTACTAGCATTTAAGAGCAGTTGGAGCCACGGAAAGAGTGTTGTATGGCGTTGAAGCTCGTTTGAAGGTTTGATAAGTGTCCAATGATGGGCCAGATGTATACAGAATGGTGTTGTCTGTGTAGAGGTGGATCAGAGAGTCACCAACAGCGAGAGCAATATTATTGATTTATACAGAGAATAGAGTCGGCCCGAGAATTGAACCCTGTGGCACCCCCATAGAGACTGCCAGAAGACCGGACAACAGGCCCTCCGATTTGACACATTGAACTCTATCTGGGAAGTAGTTGGAGAACCAGGCGAGGCAGTCACTTGAGAAACCAAGGCTGTTGAGTCTGCCAATAAGAATGCTGTGATTGACAGAGTCGAAAGCCTTGGCCAGGTCGATGAAAACGGCTGCACAGTACTGTCTTTTATCGATGGCGGTTATGATATCGTTCAGTACCTTGAGCGTAGCTGAGGTGCACCCATGACCTGCTCGGAAACCAGATTGTATAGTAGAGAAGGTACGGTGGGATTCTAAATGGTCGGTGATCTGTTTAACTTGGCTTTTGAAGACTTTAGAAAGGCAGGGCAGGATGGATATAGGTCTATAACAGTTTGGGTCCAGAGTGTCTCTCCCTTTGAAGAGGGGGATGACCACGGCAGCTTTCCAATCTCTCCCACTTCACATACACTGTAGTTACAAAACATCCGAATGGAGAAAAGCCCATTAGTATGTTTTATATAATTATTGCTTGACTGTAGAATGGCAACAAATTAATTCTAAGAGATTTTAAATGGGCTTTTCTCCATTCTGATGTTTGTATTCTCAATCACACTAGGACTTTTAATGTGTCTCTATCAAAATATTGTTATAGACAGTATCACACTGGTCTACATGTTGTTGGACGGTACAGTGGTGTTACTATTCCACAGCTTGGAACATGCTGTTTTCTGTTGATGTTTTGTAACTACAGTGTATGTGAAGTGGGAGTAATGAAGTTAAAATGTCACATTCTAGCTACTTTCCATTTGAGTTGAGACTAACAGAGCTTCCACTGTTCTCCAGGAGGTCACTGAGTTAAACTCCCTGAAGCTTTCAACTGACTTTAGTTCCCTGTTGCATCGCTGCTGAAGCTTTCAACTGACTAGTTCCCTGTTGCATCGCTGCTGAAGCTTTCAACTGACTTTAGTTCCCTGTTGCATCGCTGCTGAAGCTTTCAACTGACTTTAGTTCCCTGTTGCATCGCTGCTGAAGCTTTCAACTGACTTTAGTTCCCTGTTGCATCGCTGCTGAAGCTTTCAACTGACTTTAGTTCCCTGTTGCATCGCTGCTGAAGCTTTCAACTGACTTTAATTCCCTGTTGCATCGCTGCTGAGTACAATTTATATTTTTACATTTTAGTTATTTAGCAGACTTGCAGTTAGTTCAGACATGTTCATACTTTTTTCGTACTGGTCCCCTGTGGGATTCGAACCCACAACCCTGGTATTGCGCCATGCTCTATCATCTGAGCTACACAGGACTATGTTCTCTTAATGTAAATGTGAGCTCAGCCCTCTGCCCTCTCCTCTCTGCCTCGGCCCTCTCCTCTCTGCCTCGGGCCTCTCTGCCTCGGCCCTCTCCTCTCTGCCTCGGCCCTCTCCTCTCTGCCTCGGCCCTCTCCTCTCTCAGTAAGTCTCTTGTCTGTTTGTGTTTCCCAGAAAAACCTTCACTGCCTTGGCCTTCTCTCAGGACGGAAAGTATTTGGTCACTGGTGAGGTAAGTGTTTGGAAATGTTCAGGAATAAAAAAAAATAAAAAGATGTTGGTTGGTGTGTATATGCACTTTTGTATATTAGTCAGTGAGATGATGGAACAACGTGTGTGTGTGTGTGTGTGTGTGTGTGTGTGTGTGTGTACAGGGGGTGTACTAGTTGGTTGATGGTTATATAAAAGCTGTTGTGCTGCTGGAGACCAGGTTATGGTGTAAATTCTAAGTGTCACAGTAACTGATATACAAGCCTCCTGTCTTGCCCTCAGTGGTCTATTGTTGGCTGCGCTCTGTCTGACTGTACCGTTGCTGTGGTGATAGGGAGTGTAGCCTACAGTTGTTGTACAACCCCGTTATGACCAGGAGGCTTCTTCCACAGTTCTTAAAGGAACCCTGTTAATATTGGATAGTTCTTCAAGTGTAACTGAAATGAACCAAACAGACAATTATATCAGACAGTTCCCAGTTTATGCTGCAGCACCAACATTATAAGAGGTTTTAAAACAGGTTCTATTTGACTCAACATACCATGATGTTCACTAAGGCGATGTTGGCAGAATAGATTGATGCAGTTCAATGCATGATTAATATACTTCACAACTACATTTCTTGGTAGTCCAAACAATGTTGCTATCAGGTTGTAAATCACAGCAGTTCTGCCTGGTACATTGTTTGCTGTGTCAATTCAGGATGCACTGTTTCAGTTTCCATGACTCAATATTTTGGACAAGTGCAATCTCATCTGAGTGCCAGAGCGCAGAATAAAACATGCAGAATACCGACTGAATGTCAGTGTGCCAGGAATACTTAGTCACCAACGCTCTGGATAACATGTAAACAATACTTAGTCACCAACGCTCTGGATAACATGTAAACAATACTTAGTCACCAACGCTCTGGATAACATGTAAACAATACTTAGTCACCAACGCTCTGGATAACATGTAAACAATACTTAGTCACCAACGCTCTGGATAACATGTAAACAATACTTAGTCACCAACGCTCTGGATAACATGTAAACAGCCTAGCTAACCAGCTCTGCTAGGGTGAGTCAAATGGTCAGAGTGAGGTGTTCTCTCGTTTCTTTCTGGAAGTAGCAAGCTAGGCAACTTGGTCAGTTAGCTTGGGTGCTTGGTTGCAGGCAAGCTGCAGAAGGACGAGAAGGCTGCAATTCCCCATCGTTTCGGTGCAACTAGCTGAAACCGTTTGAGGGTTTATCTAATGTACCTTTGTTAGATTTTTAGCTCAAGTAGTTGATCTACTTGAGAGACTACCTTTTCATGGTTGTTTGATCAATAGGACTGTAAAGTTCCCAAATGTAAGAGGTCTCCTGTGGTCTTGCCATATTTTCAGAAATCCATTCAGGTATATTTTTTGGCGAATGCGTTCTAATGATCTAAAGTCACGCTTCGGGTTGCAAAGGGTCGGAAATTTTCCAATCTGAAGTTAAGCACTGGAATTTGGGGAATTTAAGGCAATTCTTATGGCATATTTTGGTTAAACTATCCCCAATTCAATGGAATTTCAACCCTCTGCATGCACAGTGCATTCTTCCATCACATGTGCAGATGATTCTCAAGATCTTACACACTAATGAGATGCTATTGAGCCCAGACTACTACACTGTCTGAGACAAGGACTACATGCTTTCTGGTAAGTTTTGATTACAATACTGGGTGGGGTGAATATATTTTATATGACATACATGATTTTTTGTTAACTAGTAAATAGTAGCCTACAGCAAAGTGTGTTTAAATAATTTCTATCTTGTTAACAATTTCTGCTAGTTAGTTTTTGCTACCATGTGGGTTTTAGCTTGCTTGAGCCTGCTAACTGAGGAGTGTTAATTCACCTGTTTCCATACATGTTTCATTTTAAAACATTTATCTTACAAAGGAGTTGTTTAATCAAACTGATTAAATATTTATCTGTACATGGAATTGTATTATTATTTTTTTTAAACATGTTTTATCCTAATCTTTAGAGGAAAATGCCACAGGCATCATCACTATCTGATGTGTGGAGACATTTCACTGCAGCTAATGTAGAAGGAAAAGCTGTGTACATTTATAAATACTGAGCCAAATCATATGTGAAGAATGCAACAAAGATGCAGAATCATCTGGCCAAGTGCATAAAGTTCCCTCAGCGCTCACAACAAGCAACCTCTGGCAAAAGTCCCTCTACTTCTATTGGAGGTGAAAATGATGAATCAGACACCTTATCGATAGCAACAGCTCATGGTCCTCCTGGAATCAGAAGTTATTTTGACTCAATAAAGGAACGTAGTCAGAGAAATGCTGATTAATGTCTTGCTCGAGCTGTGTTTGCAACTGGTTCACCTCTGATGCTCACAGGCAATGTGTATTGGAAGAGATTTCTGAATGTTCTTCACCCAGCATGCACCCCTCCAACCAGACATGCTTTATCTACTCATTTGCTGGATGCGGAGTTCAACAGAGTTCAAGTGAAGGTCAAGCAAATCATAGAGAAAGCAGACTGTATTGCAATCATCTCTACATTGCAGATGAGCTGAAGGCAGTCATCAATGACCTTGGACCACAGAAGGTATTTGCACTGGTGACAGACTATTGCCAACATGAAGGCTGCTTGGTCTAAAGTGGAAGAGTCATACCCTCACATCACACCCATTGGCTGAGCTTCTCATGCATTGAATCTGCTTCTCAATCATGGCACTGAAAACAACTCTACAAGAGAGCCAAGGAAATGGTTAGGTATGTGAAGGGTCATCAAGTTATAGCAGCAATCTACCTCACCAAGCAAAGTGAGAAGAATAAGAGCACTACATTGAAGCTGCCCAGCAACACCCGTGGGGGGGGCGGTGTTGTCATCATGTTTGACAGTCTCCTGGAGGGGAAGGAGTCTCTCCAAGACATGGCCATATCACAGTCTGCTGATATGTATTTTGGGAGAGTGGTAAGCAGCCTGAAACTCCTGAAACCTATAGCAGTAGCCATTGCACTGATTGAGGGAGACCATGCCATCCTGTCTGATGTTCAGACTGCTTGCAGAGGAAAATGCAGTTCTGAAATACATAAAGCGTGAAGACTTCTGCCTGAAGCCTATACATTTCTCAGTGTACATGTTGAAACCCAGGTACGCTGGCAAGAGCATCCTGTCTGGTGCAGAGACAACAAGGCCTATGGTGTCATCACTACCGTGTCTCGCCACCTTGGCCTGGATGAGGGCAAGGTTCTTGTCAGTCTTGCGAAGTACACTTCCAAGCAAGGGCTTTGGGATGGAGATGCAATATGGCAGTCGTGCCAACATATCTCATCAGCCACCTGGTGGAAGAGACTTTGTGGATCTGAGGCTCTTTCCCCTGTTGCCTCCATCATCCTCCAAATCCCACCAACATCAGCCGCCTCAGAGCGCAACTGGTACTTGTTTGGGAACACGCACACACACACCAAAGCACAAAACAAGCTGACCAATACAAGGGTTGAACAATTGGTGGCCATCCGGGCAAATTTCAGGCTTTTTGAGCCTGACAACGAGCCATCCTCAACAAGGTTGGAAAGTGACAGTGAAGATGAGGCCTCAGAGTCTGATGTTCAAGAGGTGGACATTGAGGAGGTCCAGGGAGAAGACATGGAAGCCTGAGAGGAAGACAACTAAAGCTTTAGTTTCTAGACTATCATTTTACAGATGTATGTTAAACGTTTTTGGGAGATGCGATGGATCATTGGGGATCATTCAATAATCACTTTCTTTTGTTGTTCAGTGAAAATCATCCCATGTGAAGAGTCAACTCATTTAATTGAAAGTTCAATTTGTAACTAAATAGTTTTTTTTTTTACATTTCTTTTGGAAGGATTTAATAATTTAGCAATTGTCTACTTATGATAAGGTAAAAGGTTTCTGTTTCTGTCTCCATATGATGGTAAATATATCCAATGCAAAAAACATTACATTTAAATGGTATTAATATTAATTAGCATATTCCCATAGATTCCTGTTAATTCCCACGGAAAGTTTCCACCTCTGAATATTCCCCAAAATGTGCAACCCTTGTCACGCTGTTGCAACTGCCTACTGTAGCTTTGGTTGGCTATGATAAACTGGCCTGCGAAACAGATGTTTTATTTACTGCAGTGTCTTAATTGTCACAACGCACGGCCACTTTCCCCCTCTATATTGCTATAGAATTTTCTCAAGGCCTTAGTATACGTTCACTACCGTTCAAAAGTTTGGGGTCAATGAATAGGAAATAGAGTCAAGGTGTTGACAAGGTTATAAATAATGATTTTTTTTTATCGTCTAAGAATCTTCCATTTGCAACAATTACAGCCTTGCAGACCTTTGGCATTCTAGTTGTCAATTTGTTGAGGTAATCTGAAGAGATTTCACCCCATGAGATCCGGTGACTCGTTTGTGGTGGGACTGGTGGTGACGAGTCTCCCAGTCCCTGCCGCTGAAAAACATCCCCTCCGCATGATGCTGCCACTACCATGCTTCACCGTAGGGATGGTGCCAGGTTTCCTCCAGATGTGACGCTAAAGAGTTCAATCTTGGTTTCATCAGACCATGAGAATCTTGTTTCTCATGGTCTGAGAGTCTTTAGGTGCCTTTTGGGAAAACTCCAAACGGGCTGTCGTGCCTTTTACTGAAGAGTGGCTTCTGTCTGGCCACTCTACCACAAAGGCCTGATTGGTGGAGTGCTGCAGAGATGGGTGTCCTTCTGGAAGGTTCTCCACATAGAAACTCTAGAGCACTGTCAGTGACCAAAGGGTTCATGGTCACCTCCTTGACCAAGGCCCTTCTCCCCCAATTGCTCACTTTGGCCGGGCGGCCAGCTCTAGGAAGAGTCTTGGTGGTTCCAAACATCTTCCATTTAAGAATGATTGAGGCCACTGTGTTCTTGCGCACCATCAATGTTACAGAATTTTTTGGTACCCTTCCCCAGATCTCTGCCTCGACACAATCCTGTCTCTGAGCTCCACGGACAATTCCTTCGACCTCATGGCTTGGTTTTTGGTCTGACATGTACTGTCAACTGTGGGACCTTATATAGACCGGTGGTTGCCTTTCCAAATCATGTCCAATCAATTGAATTTACCACAGGTGGACTCCAATCAAGTTGTAGAAACATCTCAAGGATGATCAATGGAAACAGGATGCAGCTGAGCTCCATTTAGAGTCTCATATTAAAGGGTCTGAATACTTATGTAAATGTTTGTTTTGTTTTTTATAGATTTCTAAACCTGTTTTCGCTTTGTCCTTAAGGTAGTGTGTAGATTGAGGAAAACCATTTTATTTAATCAATTTTAGAATAAGGCTTTAATTTAACAGTGTGGAAAAAGTCAAGGGTTGTCCTTTAAGAACCGTCTCACATATGAATAGGGTTCCTTTAAGAACCGTCTCAGATATGAATAGGGTTCCTTTTAAGAACCGTCTCAGATATGAATAGGGTTCCTTTAAGAACCGTCTCAGATATGAATAGGGTTCCTTTTAAGAACCGTCTCCGATATGAATAGGGTTCCTTTTAAGAACCGTCTCCGATATGAATAGGGTTCCTTTAAGAACTGTCTCAGATATGAATAGGGTTCCTTTTAAGAACCGTCTCCGATATGAATAGGGTTCCTTTTAAGAACCGTCTCAGATATGAATAGAGTTCCTTTTAAGAACCGTCTCAGATATGAATAGGGTTCCTTTTAAGAACCGTCTCCGATATGAATAGGGTTCCTTTTAAGAACCGTCTCAGATATGAATAGGGTTCCTTTTAAGAACCGTCTCAGATATGAATAGGGTTCCTTTAAGAACCGTCTCAGATATGAATAGGGTTCCTTTTAAGAACCGTCTCCGATATGAATAGGGTTCCTTTTAAGAACCGTCTCAGATATGAATAGGGTTCCTTTAAGAACTGTCTCAGATATGAATAGGGTTCCTTTTAAGAACCGTCTCCGATATGAATAGGGTTCCTTTTAAGAACCGTCTCAGATATGAATAGAGTTCCTTTTAAGAACCGTCTCAGATATGAATAGGGTTCCTTTTAAGAACCGTCTCCGATATGAATAGGGTTCCTTTTAAGAACCGTCTCAGATATGAATAGGGTTCCTTTTAAGAACCGTCTCAGATATGAATAGGGTTCCTTTTAAGAACCGTCTCCGATATGAATAGGGTTCCTTTTAAGAACCGTCTCAGATATGAATAGGGTTCCTTTTAAGAACCGTCTCAGATATGAATAGGGTTCCTTTTAAGAACCGTCTCCGATATGAATAGGGTTCCTTTTAAGAACCGTCTCCGATATGAATAGGGTTCCTTTTAAGAACCGTCTCAGATATGAATAGAGTTCCTTTTAAGAACCGTCTCAGATATGAATAGGGTTCCTTTTAAGAACCGTCTCAGATATGAATAGGGTTCCTTTTAAGAACCGTCTCAGATATGAATAGGGAAAATAAACAATTGAATCAATTTTAAAATAAGTTTTCTAATGTAACAATGTATAAAAAGTCAATAGGTCTGAATACTTTCCAAATGCACTTTATATTGCCGTGGTTGTCTTTCTCTAACATCTGGAAATTATTTTAAGTAGACTGTAGAATTACATTTGTCAGCTTTCTGTTAAAACCTCAAACTTTCCTTTCCTCAAAGATTCCTTTCAGCAAAATCACTCTCACCATCAAGAGTATGCAAAGCTGTCATCAAGGCAAAGGGTGGCTACTTTAAATATTCTAAAATATATTTTGATTTCATACTTTTGACTGGTACTGTATATTTAGCATGACATTCATGCAAGTATTATAATACATTTACAACCCAAAAGTAATGTGAAATTCCTTCATAACTTATGACATATCATGGGAGACAATGCAATGCACCCTGGGAATTGTAGTATACTGTAGACGAGGGCAATACAGAACCTTCAAAATGACAAACTAAGAATGTATGACCAACAAAAACCATAACATCCATGTGTATCAAATCTTACAGTAGTGCATATACACCGAGGGTACAAAACATTAGGTACACATTCAGCCTCAATTCTTCTGGGCACGAACTATAAGGTGTTGAGCGTGTTCCATGGGGATGCTGGCCCATGTTGACTCAATGCTTCCCACATTTGTCAAGTCAGACAAACCGGTGCTCCAGGGAGCTGCTTCCATACCCTGTTCAAAGGCACTGAATTGCACCCTCTGATTGGCACACATACAATCCATGTCTCAATTGTTTCAAGTCTTAGAAAATCAATCTTAAACCTGTCTCCCCTTCATATACACTGATTGAAGTGGATAATGGATCATATCTTTCACCTGGTCAGTCTGTCATGGAACGAGCATGTTTTCTACACTGTCTACTAAAAGCATAAGAACTTGTTATAAAGTTGCGTAATTGTCTTTTTAAAGGAACCAGTATTAGTATGAGTTCTTAAAGCTGCATTGTAACTTTTTTTTAGGCGACATGACCAAATGATGTTCTATGTGCTTCCTCAAGTTGGTTCCTATTAAAAAAGAACCATGTTAATATCTGATGCAGCTCGTTGTCATGTCCCAGCCTCTTCCTCAGTCCTGTAGAAATACACATCTAGTTTGGGTTTGTTTTTGCAGCTCCTTGGTGAGCTGTGGTTTGGGCCGGGCCGAACCACAGCTCAGAGAAGTTCAAACTCTGAACTTCTCTGATAAACTCTACATTCCTCTCCCGTCCGTTGACAAAGATTAATTTGAACATTTTAATAATTTAGCAGACACACTTATCCAGAGCGACTTACAGGAGCAATTATAGTTAAATGTCTTGCTCGCGGGCACATTGACAGATTTTTCACCTAGTTGGCTCGGGGATTTGAACCAGCAATCTTTCGGTTTCTTACTTTTAACCCCTAATGTTGACTTAACTTGACTTAACCTGCTGCCATGGCATTCAGCTCCACCCCCCTGGCTGTGGCGCTCCCTTTGTTTCTGCTCCAGTCATTGACTGGTGTTCCTGTCTCTGCAGAGTGGTCACATGCCCTGTGTGCGGGTGTGGGATGTGGCAGAGCGGGTCCAGGTGGCAGAGGTGCAGTGCCATAAGTACGGGGTGTCCTGTGTGGCCTTCTCAACCAACAGCAGCTACATAGTGTCTGTAGGCTACCAGCACGACATGACCGTCAGCGTCTGGGAGTGGAGGGTGAGTAAAGAAGACCTGGGTTCAAATAGTGTTTGTTTTATTTCAGAGACTTGAGCCTGTCTGGAGTGCAAGAGGTGCAGAGTTGTACTTTTCGGATCCATTATATTGGTTCCATTGCACCAGGCAACTGCTGAAATATTTGAAATATGGAGTCCCAGGATGTCTACTCTGCTGGCTGGATAGAGCTGGGGTTAGGGTGTGGCTGGGCTTCTTGGGAGGGGTAGGGAATCCCAGAGCCTGCACTTTTATGTCCCATCATTTATGTCCTGTCTGCTAACTTGCTGAAGGAGGACTGTTAGTCTACAACAACATCCTTCAATATCTTATCAGTTCTGACAGCAGTCTGGTCAAAGGCCTTCCACTAGAGGCCACAGAAATCCCTGAATTTAAAATAACCCAAGCTAAGTGAAACTGAATCTGATTTATAAACCCTCTGTTCCTGTGTTGTGTTTGTAGAAGGGGACGGTGATAGCGTCCAACAAGGTGTCTAGCAGAGTTCTGTCCGTCTCTTTCTCTGAAGACAACAGCTACTTCGTCACTGCAGGAAACCGACACGTCAAGTTCTGGTACCTAGACGCCTCTAAAGAGAGACGGGTCAGGACATTATTATTTTATATACCATGTTTGCACTCCATCCAGTATTTTTAGATACAAGTGCGTCTGAGTAAAGGGTTGATTCTGGGTCATGGTTTGATTGGATGTTTACTATGGCTCCTCCCCCAGGTGAACAGCACGGTGCCTCTGATTGGCCGATCGGGCTTGCTAGGAGAACAGAGGAACAGCATGTTCTGTGGTCTGTCGTGTGGGCGGGGCAACATGGCCAGCAGCACCTACTGCATCACATCCTCTGGCCTGCTGTGTCAGTTCAACAGCAGGAGGATGCTGGACGCCTGGGTTGACCTCAAGGTCAGTATGACCCTAACTAACCCTAACCCTGACCCTAACTAACCCAGTTCAGCAGCAGGAGAATGCTGGACGCCTGGGTTGACCTCAAGCGACGTATGAGGTTAGGGTCAGAGGTTAAAGAGTCAAGCCCTATGACTCAGGTTTACCGCGACCCAGTTGGTTACATGTCACTCACTTTGTAATGTAACCAACTGACACTATACTATGCCCATCAGATAAGAGAACTGTTATTGTGGAAGTGCTTTGTTCACCTGTCCTAACTTGTGTCCTCCCTCTCCTCTCTCCAGACCACCTGTCCTAACTTGTGTCCTCCCTCTCCTCTCTCCAGACCACCTGTCCTAACTTGTGTCCTCCCTCCCCTCTCTCCAGACCACCTGTCCTAACTTGTGTCCTCCCTCCCCTCTCTCCAGACCACCTGTCCTAACTTGTGTCCTCCCTCCCCTCTCTCCAGACCACCTGTCCTAACTTGTGTCCTCCCTCCCCTCTCTCCAGACCACCTGTCCTAACTTGTGTCCTCCCTCTCCTCTCTGCAGACCACCTGTCCTAACTTGTGTCCTCCCTCCCCTCTCTCCAGACTACCTGTCCTAACTTGTTCCCTCCCTCTCCTCTCTCCAGACCACCTGTCCTAACTTGTGTCCTCCCTCCCCTCTCTCCAGACTACCTGCCCTAACTTGTTCCCTCCCTCCCCTCTCTCCAGACCACCTGTCTAACCCAACATGCATGTTGTGTCTGAGCGTCTCAAAGTCAGGGTCAGTCAGTCTGCTGTCATATCCAACCTGGATCGATATTTGGTTTTAATGCAGGCAAGGGCACTGAATCCAGCTTCACACAGATATGAGCTGGCGAAGGGTACCTTGAGTTTTATGGTGCTTTCAAGACAACTGTGAACTCGAGGTCAAATCATGACACTGGTCTTCAGGTCAGAAAGTTGGAGATCTAGAAAGAGGCTAGAGATTCTGAGTTGGATGACCGTTCAAAACTATTTTTCCTAGTCGGAGCTCGTTCCCCCCCCCAGTTGTTTAGAACGCAGCAGCATGAATGCTCAGAGGGAGATGGCAGGGTGTTCCCTTTGAGTCAGGAACCAAAACTCCTCCCTAATGACCCGTGAATATGTTGTCTGCAGCTCAATCAGCTGTTCGATTTCACTTACGGGCATGTCAACTGAGCTAGGATCACAGTCAAACGGATTGAGAAGTAGGTCCCAAAGTGCTCTTCCAAGCGTTGGTGAGCAGTCATCACTCGTGTCGGACACTTTCTGATGCTGTTTTCTGTTAGAAACGTGCACAGCCAAGAAAAGGGGGCGTGGTTCGCTTTTTAAATTCTTTCCACTGATTGGGTCGCTCATCTGTGGAATGTTTATTTCCCTTGCTTGCGTTCAGTTTCCCAAATGTTTGTTACATCGGCAAGGATACATTTTCTTTTAATTACAGAACGTCAACCAAGTCTGTTTTTTTTTACATTCATTGTAAATGACAACAGTTCCTCCCCTTAATGCGAACATTTTTTCCAACACTCCCCCCTCCATAACCACCAAGCCTCTGTGTGAAACAGAACATTGTCATGCCCTGATCCCATGTCTCCACATAGTTTTGCAAAAAGTTTAGTTTGGTCCTAAAAATAGCTGTGCAGCGACGCTCCCCATCCAACCTGACAGAGCTTGAGAGAATCTGCAGAGAAGAATGAGAGAAACTCCCCAAATACAGGTGTGCCGAGCTTGTCGCGTCTTACCCAAGAACACTTAAGGCTGTTTGCATGACATTTTTTTTCAGGATTTTGGAACTCTCCCGCGACCCCATTTTTATATCAGATGACCCCACATGGGATTGCGACCCCTAGTTTGGGAACCGCTGGTCTTGACCCTCTCCTCTCCCCTCCAGACCACCTCTGCGCGCTGTCTGTCGGTGAACGAAGTGTTTATCTTCTGCGGCTGTGCAGATGGCACCGTCCGAGTCTTCAGCCCCCAGAAACTCCATTACATCACCACCCTGCACCGGCCACACTGCCTGGGAGTGGACATCACACAGTGCCTTCAGCCAGGGTAATGTAGTCCCTGGTGGGCAATTTGGTTGCAGCACATTATTTATAGGATACATGGTGTTTTTCTATATATCACACAGAAAGAGGAACTGACAGGAGATTAACACAACATTACAGATGAAACACAAGACTGGAAGATACACTAGTCTGAAGAATAGTAAAGTGTACAGTTAAAACATATGAGATGAGTAGTACAAGATACAGAAACATTATTAAAGTGACTAGTGTTTCATTTCCTTAAAGTGGCCTGTGATTTATAATCAGTGTCTATAGACAGCCACCTCTGGTGTGCTAGTGATGGCTGTTTAGCAGTCAGTGGCGTAGTATAGATTACAATACAGTATATACATATGAGATGGGTGATGCAATATGAACACACAACTAGAGTGACTAAGATACAGTAGAATAGTATAGTGTACAGTTTATACATAGAGATGAGTGATGCAGATACAGATACATTATTAAAGTGGCCTGTGATTTATAATCAGTGTCTATAGGCAGCCACCTCTAGTGTGTTAGTGATGGCTGTTTAACAGATAGATAGATAGATAGATAGATAGATAGATAGATAGATAGATAGATAGATAGATAGATAGATAGATAGATAGATAGATAGATAGATAGATAGATAGATAGATAGATAGATAGATAGATAGATAGATAGATAGATAGATAGATAGATAGATAGATAGATAGATAGGTACTTTATTGATCCCCCGGGGGGGAAATTTCATTGTCAAGCAGCTACAACAAAACACAGGGCAGGTGCAAAATGCCACAACGAAAGTACACAAAAGACAGATGACAGTCTGATGGCCTTGAGATAGAAGCTGTTTTTCAGTCTCTCTGTCCCAGCTTTGATGCTCCTGTACTGACCTCGCCTTCTGGATGATAGCAGGGGTGAACAGGCAGTGGCTCGGGTGGTTGATGTCTTTGATCTTTTTGGCCTTCCTGTGACATCGGCGTACGCCAAGTTACTTGAAGCTTTCCACCATATTTCCGCTAATTCCCATATATTGCCGTTAATTCCCACAAAGTTTCCACCTCTGAATATTTCCCAAAATGTGCAACCCTAGTGATTCTCCACATTACAGATGAAACACAGACAGGAAAACCATTAGTCCTAGTGATTCTCCTGAGGTCAGGTGAACATGTGCCCAGAAACTGAAGCTCTGCACACTTAGTCATATAAACCAGTTAAGAGTTAGACAACAGTGTCCGTTTCAGGACAGCTGGATCCAGTTAAGAGTTAGACAACAGTGTCCGTTTCAGGACAGCTGGATCCAGTTAAGAGTTAGACAACAGTGTCCGTTTCAGGACAGCTGGATCCAGTTAAGAGTTAGACAACAGTGTCCGTTTCAGGACAGCTGGATCCAGTTAAGAGTAAAAGGTGCTGCATGGTCAATCTGACATCTGCATTGACCGTCTGCATTGACTGTGATACAGCCTCTGCATAAGTCAGGGCATTCATACTTCTTGCGTTTGGCGGAGCAGCGCAGAGCTCTTGTGAAGGAAGTGTTTGTGCTTATACAGGACTTCCCGCCCTCACCTACCATCAACCAATCATGTCAATGCAGAGATATACGGAACCCTTCGCGTTGTTACAACATTTCTGAGGCTCACAGCGATGTGGTACGGAGCTCAGTCTGGCCTCCAGAGGATCAGCGATCGCTTCACACCCTCCATACGGAATCTCCGACCACATTTTCGGGTCAAGCATAAATGGGCTCTTAGAACAACCGTCTGTCTGACCGAAGAAGCATGATGATAATGGTCTGCGTTTAGACTGGAATAATTGATTGTGTTTTTTTTTCTGATTCTCCTGACTCTTTACAGGCATTTGTTTGTTGCCAACCCCGAGGCAGAGTACCCAGATACCCTAGCCCTAACCTTTGACCCTGTAACCCGTCACCTGACCTGTGTGTACAACGACCACAGTGTGTATGTCTGGGACGTCCGTGACATCAGGAATGTAGGGAAGGTCTACTCTGCCCTCTACCACAGTGGCTGTGTCTGGAGTCTAGAGGTGCGTGCTGCTGTCTTTGTTGTTGGGATTCAGGCATTTCTCAGCTTGAATACAGGTGTTTTCTGGATCAGATGGATCAGGATGGATGGAGACTACAATTTTGCCCGTTTACAAAAGTTCTAAACTGCCAGGCTGCTTCCTGGAAAATGCTGTGTCACTTTTGTAACATATTACTGTGTTTGTTTTCAGACATACCCTGACATGGATCTGTCCCGCTCCTGTCTGCCCCCCGGATCCTTCCTTACCTGCTCTTCAGACAACACCATCCGGCTGTGGCACAGCGACCCGGGGCTGGTGCAGGGGCAGGGAACCAACTGCCTCCGTAACCTCTACAGCCACGTGAGTATCACTGCAACCTGCCAGGACCTCCGTCCAACCTGCCAGGACCTCCGTCCAACCTGCCAGGACCTCCATCCAACCTACCAGGACCTCCGTCCAACCTACCAATGCCGTAGCATTGTTTATTCAGACTCTTGGTTTACAAATTACTGCCCATACAT
Source organism: Thymallus thymallus (assembly GCA_023634145.1). Lineage (NCBI taxonomy): Eukaryota > Metazoa > Chordata > Actinopteri > Salmoniformes > Salmonidae > Thymallus > Thymallus thymallus. The sequence goes on along the minus strand of CM042379.1, from coordinate 32,359,465 downwards.
AAAGGTTTTATTCTAAATACTGTCTGTCGCTGTCTGTGTCCAGGATCTTTTGAGGATTGTGTACGTGGGAGAGGACACCCAGCACCTTCAGACGGAGGGGGAGAGAGGAGAGGGGGGAGGGATGGACGCCAAGTCAGGGATCAGAGTCTTGGGCATCAGTCCTGATGGACAACACCTGGCAGCTGGGGACCGCAACGGAAACGTACAGTAAGCACACACACACACACACACACACCTACAGTGAGCACACACACACACACACCTACAGTGAGCACACACACACACACCTACAGTGAGCGCACACACACACACACACACACACACACACCCCTACAGTGAGCACACACACAGTCAACATGACCATAAACTAAGAAGTCATGTGTTCTCCTGTCCCCAGTATATTTGGGCTGCAGCACATGGATCAGCTGCAGAAGATCGAAGCCCACGACTCTGAGGTGCTGTGTCTGGAGTTCTCCCCTGCAGAGACTGGTGAGTCCAAACCTTACAGAGACTGGTGAGTCCAAACCTTACAGAGACTGGTGAGTCCAAACCTTACAGAGACTGGTGAGTCCAAACCTTACAGAGACTGGTGAGTCCAAACCTTACAGAGACTGGTGAGTCCAAACCTTACAGAGACTGGTGAGTCCAAACCTTACAGAGACTGGTGAGTCCAAACCTTACAGAGACTGGTGAGTCCAAACCTTACAGAGACTGGTGAGTCCAAACCTTACAGAGACTGGTGAGTCCAAACCTTACAGAGACTGGTGAGTCCAAACCTTACAGAGACTGGTGAGTCCAAACCTTACAGGGACTGGTGAGTCCAAACCCTGCAGGGACGGGTGAGGCCTAACCCTGCAGGGACGGGTGAGGCCTAACCCTGCAGGGACGGGTGAGGCCTAACCCTGCAGGGACGGGTGAGGCCTAACCCTGCAGGGACGGGTGAGGCCTAACCCTGCAGGGACGGGTGAGGCCTAACCCTGCAGGGACGGGTGAGGCCTAACCCTGCAGGGACGGGTGAGGCCTAACCCTGCAGGGACGGGTGAGGCCTAACCCTGCAGGGACGGGTGAGGCCTAACCCTGCAGGGACGGGTGAGGCCTAACCCTGCAGGGACGGGTGAGGCCTAACCCTGCAGGGACGGGTGAGGCCTAACCCTGCAGGGACGGGGGAGGCCTAACCCTGCAGGGACGGGTGAGGCCTAACCCTGCAGGGACGGGGGAGGCCTAACCCTGCAGGGACGGGGGAGGCCTAACCCTGCAGGGACGGGGGAGGCCTAACCCTGCAGGGACGGGGGAGGCCTAACCCTGCAGGGACGGGGGAGGCCTAACCCTGCAGGGACGGGGGAGGCCTAACCCTGCAGGGACGGGGGAGGCCTAACCCTGCAGGGACGGGGGAGGCCTAACCCTGCAGGGACGGGGGAGGCCTAACCCTGCAGGGACGGGGGAGGCCTAACCCTGCAGGGACGGGGGAGGCCTAACCCTGCAGGGACGGGGGAGGCCTAACCCTGCAGGGACGGGGGATCGTTATAATAAACAGTATTATAACTATCTTGTAGTGTTTCTACTGTAGTTGTTGTGGGAGGACCACAGCATGTCATCAGGTGACTTCAAATGTACTTCAATATGATGGTTATTATATCAATATCGTATCAAAAAACGCGTTTCCACTCCCATTTCCCACATAATTAATTTTACCGTCCAACAAATATCCCGCAATTCGAACAAACAAATGATCTGTTTTCATTTATAAAAATTACACTGAAACTTCCTGTTTCCATCACAACTGTCATAACTTTTTTGTTATACGGTGAGTGTGTTTGAGTTTCAGGTCTGCACCTGCTGGCGTCGGCGAGTCGAGACCGTCTGATCCACATCTTCAACATGGAGAAGCTCTACAGTCTGGAACAGACTGTCTATGATCATTCTGCCTCCATCACTGCTATCAAGTTCACTGGTACGTACGCACACACACAGACACACACACACAGACGGACACACGGACGGACACACACACGGACGGACAGACAGACGCGCTCAAGGGCACATTGTCAGGTTGGTCACCAAGGCTCGGCCATTCGAACCAGCAACCTTTCTGTTACTGACCCAATGCTCTAACCGCTAGGCTACCTGCCACCCTAGAACACACAAACACAACGAGAGGGAGAAGAAACCCAATCAGACAACACAAATGTACTATCAGAGGAGACTGGGAGGAGACACATCTAACTAGTGGTTTGTATCTGGCCTTTGCCTGTTCTGTAGGTGTGAGCCCAGAGGTCCTAATGGTGCTGTATCTGTCTGTGTTCTGTAGGTGTGAGCCCAGAGGTCCTAATGGTGCTGTATCTGTCTGTGTTCTGTAGGTGTGAGCCCAGAGGTCCTAATGGTGCTGTATCTGTCTGTGTTCTGTAGGTGTGAGCCCAGAGGTCCTAATGGTGCTGTATCTGTCTGTGTTCTGTAGGTGTGAGCCCAGAGGTCCTAATGGTGCTGTATCTGTCTGTGTTCTGTAGGTGTGAGCCCAGAGGTCCTAATGGTGCTGTATCTGTCTGTGTTCTGTAGGTGTGAGCCCAGAGGTCCTAATGGTGCTGTATCTGTCTGTGTTCTGTAGGTGTGAGCCCAGAGGTCCTAATGGTGCTGTATCTGTCTGTGTTCTGTAGGTGTGAGCCCAGAGGTCCTAATGGTGCTGTATCTGTCTGTGTTCTGTAGGTGTGAGCCCAGAGGTCCTAATGGTGCTGTATCTGTCTGTGTTCTGTAGGTGTGAGCCCAGAGGTCCTAATGGTGCTGTATCTGTCTGTGTTCTGTAGGTGTGAGCCCAGAGGTCCTAATGGTGCTGTATCTGTCTGTGTTCTGTAGGTGTGAGCCCAGAGGTCCTAATGGTGCTGTATCTGTCTGTGTTCTGTAGGTGTGAGCCCAGAGGTCCTAATGGTGCTGTATCTGTCTGTGTTCTGTAGGTGTGAGCCCAGAGGTCCTAATGGTGCTGTATCTGTCTGTGTTCTGTAGGTGTGAGCCCAGAGGTCCTAATGGTGCTGTATCTGTCTGTGTTCTGTAGGTGTGAGCCCAGAGGTCCTAATGGTGCTGTATCTGTCTGTGTTCTGTAGGTGTGAGCCCAGAGGTCCTAATGGTGCTGTATCTGTCTGTGTTCTGTAGGTGTGAGCCCAGAGGTCCTAATGGTGCTGTATCTGTCTGTGTTCTGTAGGTGTGAGCCCAGAGGTCCTAATGGTGAGCTGTGGTGCTGATAAGAGTATCTACTTCCGGACCGCTGAACAGGTCAACCTCTTCACTATGTTTTATACTATTTATACTATATACTATACTACTACTATCTAAATGGTCAAATTAAAATGTATAAAAATGCATTAAAGTTTGAATTGCGGCATTAACTTCCTGTCTCCCTCCAGTCATCAGCCATTAACTTCCTGTCTCCCTCCAGTCATCAGCCATTAACTTCCTGTCTCCCTCCAGTCGTCAGAGGGGCTGAACTTTGCCCGTAGTCACCACGTAGTAGAGAAGACCACTCTGTATGATATGACCCTGGACGCCACACACACACACACCGCCATCGCCTGCCAGGACCGGAACATCAGGTACACACACACACACACACACACACACACACACACACACACACCGCCATCGCCTGCCAGGACCAGAACATCAGGTACACACACCGCCATCGCCTGCCAGGACCGGAACATCAGACACACACACACCGCCATCGCCTGCCAGGACCGGAACACTCGAGAAATGTACCTGACCAATATGCATTGGGTGCGTAACGTGATTAGGGTGTCCACCCACGGTGCTCAGAATGACAGAAACCACATTTAGATTATGGTAATTAATCTTAGCAGGACATGCAAGTGGAGGATGCAGTGACTTGTGTCCTTATTTCGCCCTTTGAAGATCTTCCAATAACTGTCCACATGTACTTTCCCTCAGCCAACAAGACAAGTAATGAACAGCTGCATCACTAGCCTGTGCAGAGGCAGCGTGTCTGTTTCAGCTTTGTGAAGCGCATTATAATAATACATTCCATGCATCATCGCATTTGTAGACGTATGTAAGATGGCCTACTAGTCCTAATATGATGAGTAGATCTGATTAGATAGTATAGGCTGCAGACGTATGTAAGATGGCCTACTAGTCCTAATATGATGAGTAGATCTGATTAGATAGTATAGGCTGCAGACGTATGTAAGATGGCCTACTAGTCCTAATATGATGAGTAGATCTGATTAGATAGTATAGGCTGTAGACGTATGTAAGATGGCCTACTAGTCCTAATATGATGAGTAGATCTGATTAGATAGTATAGGCTGTAGACGTATGTAAGATGGCCTACTAGTCCTAATATGATGAGTAGATCTGATTAGATAGTATAGGCTGTAGACGTATGTAAGATGGCCTACTAGTCCTAATATGATGAGTAGATCTGATTAGATAGTATAGGCTGCAGACGTAATAAAATGCGGAAAAAGTCAAAGGGTCTGTATAGTTTCCGAATGCACTGTAAAATAAAAACACCCTGGCCCCTGTGTAGTGTTCCTGGCCCCTGTGTAGTGTTCCTGACCCCTGTGTAGTGTTCTTAACCCTGACCCCTGACCCCTGTGTAGAGTGTACAACGTGAAGAGTGGCAAGATGAAGAAGTGTTTCAAAGGTTCTACAAGTGACGACGGAACACTGCTTAAGGTGAGAGGAGACGCCACCTGTCTGATGTCATATTAGCTGGGCCACCTGTCTGATGTCATATTAGCTGGGCCACCTGTCTGATGTCATATTAGCTGGGCCACCTGTCTGATGTCATATTAGCTGGGCCACCTGTCTGATGTCATATTAGCTGGGCCACCTGTCTGATGTCAATGTTTCTTAATCCATGGTTTGTTGTCATTGTGTGCAACTAGGTCCAAATGGACCCCGCTGGGATCTACCTAGCAACAAGCTGCTCTGATAAGAGCATCTGTATCTTTGACTATGAGTCAGGAGAGTGTATGGCCACCTTGTTCGGACACTCAGGTAGCTCTACTCTTCCTCCTCTTCCTCATGCTTTCTTCCTCACGTCTCTTTCCTCTTCCTCCTCTGGTGTTCTGGTCTATCTCCTTCCCTCTGACACTGACTGTCCCTTGTCTCCTCCTCTTCTCATAGAGATTGTAACTGGGATGAGGTTCAGCCAGGACTGCAGACATCTCATCACCATATCTGGAGACAGGTAAACATGCTCTTAGCCAAACTATTTTAGGCAGTGGCCAACAGATGCCCTGCCTTTTTTAGAATTGCAGTGGAAACTGCCCCACCATATCCTTCTGAGGCTGTTTCCAGATAGTTAGTTTAATTAGTGTTCTGTGTTTGTCTCTAGCTGTGTGTTCTTGTGGAGGCTGGACTCCCAGATGACTAACTCGATGAGGAAGAGACTGGCTGAGAGGAAACAGACAGCTGGAGGGAAGACTACTGCCAGAGCCCCGACCAAGGAGCATGTTATCAGGTATAAACACTGAACAAAAATAGAAACACAACATGTAAAGTGTTGGTCCCATGTTTCATGAACAGAAATGTTCCATAAGCGCAAAGCTTATTTTCACACATTTGTTGACATCCCTGTTAGTGAGCATTTCTCATATCTGCCAAGATAATCCATCCACCTGACAGGTGTGTCATATCAAGAAGCTGATTAAACAGTATGATCATTACACAGGTGCACCTTGTGCTGGGGACAATAAAAGGCCACTTTAAAATATGCAGATGTGTCACATAGCACAATGTCACAGATGTCTCAGGTTTTGAGTGCAATTGGCATGCTGACTGCAGGAATGTCCGCCAGAGAAGTGAATATTAAATTCTCTACCATAAGCTGCCTCAAACGACGTTTTAGAATATTTGGTAGTACGTCCAACCGCAGACCACGTGTATGGCGTGATATGGGCGAGCGGTTTGCTGATGTCAACGTTGTGAACAGAGTGCCCCATGGTGGCGGTGGGGTTATGGTATGGGCAGGCATAAGCTACGGACAACGAATGCATTTTGTCGATGGCAGTTTGAATGCACAGAGATACCGTGACGGGATCCTGAGGCACCTCAAAACTGCTATCTCTATAGATTTTGATATTTTTTTACTGATGTTACTTGGTGACTGGGCAAGACAAAACATTTGGGGTATGGTAGGTGCCAGGCGCACTGGTTTTGTCAAGAACTGCAACGCTACAGGGTTTTTCACTGTTTTCCTGTGTGTATCAAGAATGGTCCACCACTCAAAGGAAATCCAGCCAACTTGACACAACTGTGGGAGGTATTGGAGTCGACGTCTGTGTGGGTGGTCTGTGTGCGGTGTGTGAGTGGTGTGTGAAGGTGTGTCTCTGTGTGTGAAGGTGTCTGTTTCTGTTTGTCCAGGAGAGAGACCTTCATCACTGTGCCGTTGGGCCGCCTCCCCCAGACAGAAGAGGAAGAGGAGGAAGATCCCAGGACTCCTGCTAGATGTGACTTCACTCATGGTGAGACCACTCATATTAATTACATAAGAGTGTGAATGAATTCAGAAATTACATTTGCGATTAACAATGACTCCATACCACAAGCTCAGAGATGGAGAAATCAATGTTTTAATGGTCTCCCCTCCAGACTTCCTTGCTCTAGACCCCATGGTTCCACAGACCAACGGCAAACTGCCCATGTGGGCCAGGAAACTGGTGAGTCTGACAGGACCATATAGTCTACTGTATATCAGGGCTGCCAAATTCCCGTCCTGGAAGGCAGAAACACTTCTGGTTTAAATGCTCTCCTTCTAATCAGGAACTAATTAAATTAACTACCAGTAGAAACAACAAAACAGAAATGTTTCGGTCCTCTGTGTCCGGAATTGAATAGCCCTGATAGACCAATGTCTCTGAGAATTCTCTTAATACTAGCCTGTATAAGATGAAGACTGAATGTAAACGATGTTATAAAAAATGAACATGAGCTTAACCAGCTAATGCCTTCAAAGTGTTCACACCCCTTTTATTTTTCCCACATTTTGTTGTTACAGCCTGAATTTAAAATGGATTACATTTCAACAAAGATAATGTCACTGGCCTACACACAATGCCCCATAATGTCAGTGGAATTACATTTTTCAAAATGTTTTTGGAATGACTACCTCATCTCTGTACCCCACAATTATCTGTATGGTTCCTCAGTTGAGCAGTGAATTTCAACCACAAAAGACCATGGAGGTTTTAAAATTCCTCGAAAAAAGTTATTAATTACACGTTGGATGGTGCATCACTATACCCAACAACTAAAAAGATACAGGCGTCCTTCCTAACTCAGTTGCCGGAGAGGAAGGAAACCGCTCAGGGATTTCACCATGAGGCCAATGGTGACTTAAGAATAGTTTGTTTAATGTCTATGATAGGAGAAAACTAAGGATGGATCAACAACATTGTTCTTACTCCACAATACGAACCTAAATGACAGAGTGAAAAGGAAATCTGTACAGAAGTAAAACTGCAAGAAATGTGGCAAAGCGATTAACTTTATGTCCTGAATACAAAGTGTTATGTTTGTGGTAAATCCAATACAACACATTACTGAGTAACACTCCATATTTTCAAGCATGGTGGTGTCTGCATCATGTTATGGGTATGCTTGTTGTCATTAAGGACTGGGAGTTTTTCAGGATAGAAAAGAAACAGAATGGAGCTAAGAACAGGCAAAACCCTAGAGGATAACCTGGTTCAGTCTGCTTTCCACCAGACACTGGGAGATGAATTCACCTTTCAACAGGACAATAACTTAAAACAGAAGGCCAAATATACACTGGAGTTGCTTTACCAAGAAGACAGTGAATGTTCCTGAGTGGACGAGTTAGTTTTGACTTACTCTGGTCCCATGTTTCATTAGCTGAAACAAAAGAATTCCAGAAATGTCTCACCTTTTGTGCACAAATTTGTTGACATCCTTGTTAGTGAGCGTTTCTCCTTTGCCAAGATAATCCATCCACCTGACAGGTGTGGCATATCAAGAAGCTGATTAAACAGCATGATCATTACACAGGTGCACCTTGTGCTGGGGACAATAAAAGGCCACTTTAAAATGTGCAGTTTTGTCACAACACAATGTCACAAGTTTTGAGTGAGCGTGCAATTGGCATGCTGACTGCAGGATGAAATGTTAATTTCTCTACCATAAGCTGCCTCCAACGTTGTTTTAGAGAAGTTGGCAGTACATCATACTGGGGGGAAGTAATCTCTCTAATCCATTCAGAATTCAGACTAACACAACACAATGTGGAGTAAGATGAGGAACTGTAGCTGTATGTTCAGTGATGTGACTGTCTTGTGGCAGTTCCTTCACTCTGGCTGTGTTGCAATTGGAACCCTATCCCTTATGTAGTGCACTTTAACAGAGCCTTGAGTCATTTGAGATGGTCTCGCTGTTATGTCAGGGTCCTGCAGCAGGCACCACTGTTCTCCCAGCCGAGCTCCAGCCAGCCCCCCTCCAGCCACGCGGGCGCTGGGCAGAGCAGCTCAACCCCCTGGCAATCCGCTCTGTCCTGGAGACACACAGCTTGCAGCGCCCTCTCTCCCCCACCCCCTGCAGAGCAGAAGGACCAGGGGAGGAGGAGGAGGAGGAAGAAGATCCATACTTCCACCCTCAGAGCCTGGACAGCCTGCTGGGAGAGGAGGAGGAGGAGGATGACGACGACGTGGTGGTGGTGGAGGAGGACGACGAAGACCAGGTGTGTTTAAAGAGATACTTGACTCACAAATCAATATATACGGTGGCAAGAAAGTATGTGAACCCTTTGGAATTACATAGATTTCTGCACAAATTGGTCATAACATTTGATCTGATCTTCATATAAGTCACAAAAATTGACAAACACAGTGTGCTTAAACTAATAACACACTTTTTTTTCCTTGTCTATATTGAATACATAATTTAAACATTCACAGTGTAGGTTGGAAAAAGTATGTGAACCCCTAGGCTAATGACTTCTATAAAAGCTAACTGGAGTCAGGAGTCAGCTAACCTGGAGCCCAATCAATGAGACGAGATTGGAGATGTTGGTTAGAGCTGCCCTGCCCTATAACTCAAAATTTGAGTTTGCTATTCACAAGAAGCATTGCCTGATGCGAACCGTGCCTCGGACAAAAGAGATCTCAGAAGACCTAAGATTTAAGAATTGTTGACTTGCATAAAGCTGGAAAGAGTTACAAAAGTATCTCTAAAAGCCTTGATGTTCATCAGTCCACGGTAAGACAAATTGTCTATAAATGGAGAAAGTTCAGCACTGTTGTTACTTTCCATAGGAGTGGCCGTCCTGCAAAGATGACTGCAGGAGCACAGGGCAGAATGCTCAATGAGGTTAAGAAGGATCCTAGAGTGTCAGCTAAAGACTTACAGAAATATCTGGAACATGCTAACATCTCTGTTGACGAGTCTACGATAAGTAAAACCGTAAACAAGAATGGTGTTCATGGGAGGACATCACTGAAGAAGCCACTGCTGTCCAAAAAAACAACATTGCTGCACAACTGAAGTTTGCAAAAGAGCACCTGGTCTGAGCTACAGAGGCATGCAGTCTGAAGCAGCTTATACGCTAGATGACAGCAGCATTGACCATGGACACTTTTTTAGAGATTATAATTCTGCTGGGAAAGTACGACCTGTGTATGAAAGAGCATCTCACTGCCTGCATAGAGAAAAGCAAAAAACTGCATGAGTCTGGGTCAAGAGGAGGCAGAGGCTATTATCAATGACTACCATCGATAACGTCATTACCACCATCCAACACACAATGCAGGCCACCATAGCAAGTGAAATCCAGGAAGCTGGTATGTTTTCAGTCCAGATTGACACTACGCAGGACATTACAACACAAGATCAATGCTCTGTCATAGTCAGATATGTGACGAACTGAGTGAAGGACTGGAAAACATGAAGCTTGACATCAGCAAGTGCATTGGCAATTCCACTGATGGAGCCTCCAGTATGCAAGGCCAGTATAAAGGCTTCTCTGCCCTGCTCTCTGCAAAGTCCACCAATCAAGTGCATGTGTGGTGCTATGCAGACATTTGGAACCTTGTTTTGTCAGACACAACAGAGTGTCTTGGCAAGTGGGTCAATTTTTTTCTCATTAACAACATAGCTGTGTTCTTCTGTGAATCCTACCAGAGGATGAACATTTGGGAGAAGGAGAGCAAGGACCCAAGACAGACATCTTTCTCCAATTGGAGAGACACGCTGGTGGGCTAAAGACAGTGCCTTAAAGAAAGTATTTGGAGCTTTTGGAAATCCAGATGAGGGTCTGTATGTTGATGTCCTTCTCACTCTTTTAACCATACAAGATCAGAAAAAGATCAACACTGCTGCACGGGTCAAGGCACAAGGATACATTGAGGGGTTGCTGAAGTATGAAACAATACTTACAGCTCAGATATTCCTCAGAATATTTCAGGTCACCTCACCGGTCTGAATCAAAGTCCAGGGCCATTTTTCATTCCCAGTCCGACCCTGTCCGCAACTACAGAAAACGTTTGGTTGAGGTTATTGCTGCCAAAGGAGGGTCAACCTGTTATTAAATACAAGGGTTCACGTACTTTTCCCACCCTGCACTGTGAATGTTTACACGGTATGTTCAATAAATACATGAAAATGTATAATTGTTTGTGTTATTAGTTTAAGCAGACTGTGTTTGTCTATTGTTGTGACTTAGATGAAGATCAGATCACATTTTATGACCAGTTTATGCAGAAATCCAGGTAATTCCAAAGGGTTCACTTACTTCTTCTTGCCACTATATATTTTTTCAGAAGTGGTATGTCGATGGTTCCATACCCAATCCAGACAAACAACACATTGACATAGTTGTTGTTGTTGTTTAGGGTTCTGGGTCTCTTCAGAGGCCTGGGTTCCTGGCCCTACCGGACAGTGACAACATGTTTGGTCCAGGCCTTAGCTCTCCAGAGAGGAGTAGCTACATCCTCTACCCTGCAAACAGCACCACACTGTCCACTGGAGGAGGAGAGGGGTGAGCGAGAGTGTATCTGTCTGGTTGGACATCTATTTACTGTTCTCTCAAAATGAGTTTGATGTGGGGATGCTGTGTGTATGAGGTTGTGTTATGTAGGGATGATGTGTGTATGAGGTTGTGTTTGTAGGGATGATGTGTGTATGAGGTTGTGTTTGTAGGGATGATGTGTGTATGAGGTTGTGTTTGTAGGGATGATGTGTGTATGAGGTTGTGTTATGTAGGGATGATGTGTGTATGAGGTTGTGTTATGTAGGGATGATGTGTGTATGAGGTTGTGTTTGTAGGGATGATGTGTGTATGAGGTTGTGTTTGTAGGGATGCTGTGTGTATGAGATTGTGTTTGTAGGGATGCTGTGTGGATGAGGTTGTGTTATGTAGGGATGATGTGTGGATGAGGTTGTGTATGTAGGGATGCTGTGTGGATGAGGTTGTGTTTATGTAGGGATGATGTGTGGATGAGGTTGTGTATGTAGGGATGCTGTGTGTGTGTATATATATATATATATACACACACACACACACACACACACACACACACACACACACACACACACACACACACACACACACACACACACACACACACACAACCTCATCCACACATCATCCCTACATAAACACAACCTCATCCACACAGCATCCCTACAAACACAATCTCATACACATATACAGCGGGTGAAATAAGTATTGAACACGTCACCATTTTTCTCATTAAATATATTTCCAAAGGTGCTATTGACATGAACGTTTCACCAGATGTTGGTAACAACCCAAGTAATCCATACATACAAAGAAACCAAAACAAATAAGTTCAGAAATTAAGTTATGTGTAATAATGTGAAATGACACAGGGAAAAAGTATTGAACACATGAAGAAAGGGAGGTTCAAAAAGGCATGGAAAGCCAAGACAACAGCTGAAAACTATCAGTAATTAAAAAGCAATCCAGCCCCCTGTCAGTGCAAATTAATATCAGCTGGTTCAGTCCCAACTGGTGGCCTACAAAAAGGTCTCATTGCCAAGGTGTCACACAAGACACATCTCATGATGGGTAAAAGTAAAGAGCTGTCTCAAGACAACCTAATTGTTGCAAAACATAATGATGGCATTGGTTATAGGCGCATTTCTAAGCTTCTGAATGTTCCAGTGAGCACTGTTGGGGCCATAATACGGAAGTGGAAAGAATCATTTCACCATAAATTTGCCTCGACCAGGTGCTCCTCGCAAGATTTCTGACAGAGGAGTGAAAAGAATAATCAGAAGAGTTGTCTAAGAGCCAAGGACCACTTGTGGAGAGCTTCAAAAAGACCTGCAATTAGCAGGTCTTTTTGAAAACATTAAGTAATGCACTCCACCGCCATGGCCTGTATGCACGCTCACCATGCAAGACTCCATTGCTGAAAAAAAAGCATGTTGAAGTTCGTTTAAAGTTTGCTGCACAACATTTGGAAAAGCCAGTGAAATACTGGGAGAATGAGAATGTGGTCAGATGAGAGCAAAGTTGAACTAGTTTGGATGTCATAATACACACCATGTTTAGAGGAGAAATGGCACTGCACATCACCCTAAAAACACCATACCAACAGTGAAGTTTGGAGGTAGGAACATCATGGTGTGGAGCTGCTTTTCAGCAAATGGTACTGGCAAACTTCACATAATTGAAGGAAGGATGAATAGGCAAATTTACGAGGAGCACCTGGTCGAGGCAAATTTATGGTGAAATTATTGTCTTTCCACTTACGTATTATGGCCCCAACAGTGCTCACTGGAACATTCAGAAGCTTAGAAATGCGCCTATAACCAATGCCATCATTATGTTTTGCAACAATTAGGTTGCGAATGTCTTGAGACAGCTCTTTGCTTTTACCCATCATGAGATGTGTCTTGTGTGACACCTTGGCAATGAGACCTTTTTGTAGGCCATCAGTTGGGACTGAACCAGCTTATATTAATTTGCACTAACAGGGGGCTGGATTGCTTTTTAATTACTGATAGTTTTCAGCTGTTGTCTTGGCTTTCCATGTCTTTTTGAACCTCCCTTTCTTCATGTGTTCAATACTTTTTCCCTGTGTCATTTCACATTATTACACATAACTTAATTTCTGAACTTATTTGTTTTGGTTTCTTTGTATGTATGTATTACTTGGCTTGTTACCAACATCTGGTGAAACTTTCATGTCAATAGCACCTTTGGAAATATATTTACTGAGAAAAATGGTGACGTGTTCAATACTTATTTCACCCGCTGTATATATATATATATATAGTGGATCTCTGTAGCTCACTTGGTAGAGCAAGGCGCTTGCAATTCCTGGATAGTGGCGTCAACACTGATACTTAAACGTGTGTGTGTGCAGTGAGTTTGGCCAGCTGCGGCAGCAGGGCTGGGGAGGAGAGGAGGAGTTGAGTCCAGACAGCGCCTGTTGTGTTGGCTCTGCAGAGAGCCAGGACCAACCCCAAGATGGTATGACTAGTATACGCTACTACAACTATATAATAATACTTCTCTACTACTACAATACTACTACTGTAGCCATAGGATGGTAAGGCTAGTATATACTACCACTATAATACTAATACTCTACTACTACCACTACACTACTATAATACTAATACTCTACTACTACCACTACTATAATACTAATACTCTACTACTACCACTACACTACTATAATACTCTACTACTACCACTACTATAATACTAATACTCTACTACTACCACTATAATACTAATACTCTACTACTACCACTACACTACTATAATACTCTACTACTACCACTACACTACTATAATACTCTACTACTACCACTACTATAATACTCTACTACTACCACTACTATAATACTCTACTACTACACTACTATAATACTACTACCACTACACTACTATAATACTACTACCACTACACTACTATAATACTAATACTCTACTACTACTACTACACTACTATAATACTAATACTCTACTACTACTACTACACTACTATAATACTACTATTACTCGACTACTATAACCATATGATGGTAAGACTAGTATATTCTACTCTAATACTACTAATACTACAATTCAAATACTACTCTAGCCATAGGATGGTAAAACTAGTGAATGCTGCTTCTACTACTCTACTACAATACTGCTATGATACTACTACTACTACTACTCTACTACAATACTGCTATGATACTACTACTACACTACAATACTGCTATGATACTACTACTACTACTACTCTACTACAATACTGCTATGATACTACTACTACTACTCTACTACAATACTGCTATGATACTACTACTCTACTACAATACTACTACTCTACTACAATACTGCTATGATACTACTACTACTCTACTGCAATACTACTACTACTACTACTCTACTACAATACTACTACTATACCATGGACCATCACCATGGACCATCACCATGGACACTGAGTCCATCACCATGGACCATCACCATGGACACTGAGTCCATCACCATGGACACTGAGACCATCACCATGGACACTGAGTCCATCACCATGGACACTGAGTCCATCACCATGGACACTGAGTCCATCACCATGGACACTGAGTCCATCACCATGGACACTGAGTCCATCACCATGGACACTGAGTCCATCACCATGGACACTGAGTCCATCACCATGGACACTGAGTCCATCACCATGGACACTGAGTCCATCACCATGGACACTGAGTCCATAATCTGTGTACAAATAAATGTGTTCTAAATAGTAGGTATTTTTGGGTTTATAAAAATAGAAAATGTTTATGGGATGTTCATAAAAAAAAAAAAAAAAAATGTAGGGTATGATTTAAATGCCAGGATGTCAGTCGTCCAGTAGAATTCACTGCACACTATTGAAGAGATGTTGTTTTTCATGACTCACCTGAGTTTGACAACAGCTGATAATCAGATATGGTTACAAGTTGAACCAAAATGTAACAAATGGCAGCAATCAATGCTGTTGTGAATTAGATTACATATTTTCAGTAGGAGGAGCCTAGTATGTTGATATTCTCAGTAGGAGGAGCCTAGTATGTTGATATTCTCAGTAGGAGGAGCCTGGTATGTTGATATTCTCAGTAGGAGGAGCCTGGTATGTTGATATTCTCAGTAGGAGGAGCCTGGTATGCTAATATTTGTTGCTTACTGCATTCGATTTTACTAAAAAGTACTTTCTAAATAGTATGCAGTACTATTGGTACACAGTATGCAGTTTTAGTAAGTAGGCAAGACATATTTCAGACGCAGCCAAACAGTGTTGTTGTTGATCCTGACTCCTCTCTTCCCACTGCAGATACAGACTCCCTGAGCCAGGTGAGTTCTACAGGTAGCTCTGGAGTAGAGGAAGAGGAGGAAGATCCACAGACACTCCTTAGACAACACTTTGACACCATGGCCAACCACTTGAGCAACGAGGGTACGGATGATGTGGTAGTGAGCCAACAGCCTCTTGTCTGGGTCAGAGTATGTGAGCGGAGTTGAGCAGTGGCCCACATCCTTTCCATCCGCTCCGCTAAAAAACGCTCCTCACTCACAGGGAATAATAAAACTGCCGCTCCATTCATTAAAATCACAATTTAACCAACACCCATCTGTTTTTGACTGCCTAAAACCTACCATTTAGTTTAGAAATATGGAAAACCAAACATATGAATGAAAAGTATTTTAATAAACAACATGAAAAGGTAATTAAGAAGCGCTCGTCGTTTGAAGTAAGCTACATCGTATTATATTATTATATATAAACACTCTAAATAGGTCAGGAGTCAGACATGGAGACTATATATAAACACTCTAAATAGGTCAGGAGTCAGACATGGAGACTATATATAAACACTCTAAATAGGTCAGGAGTCAGACATGGAGACTATATATAAACACTCTAAATAGGTCAGGAGCCAGACATGGAGACTATATATAAACACTCTAAATAGGTCAGGAGTCAGACATGGAGACTATATATAAACACTCTAAATAGGTCAGGAGTCAGACATGGAGACTATATATAAACACTCTAAATAGGTCAGGAGCCAGACATGGAGACTATATATTATGATCATATTATCTGAAGGTTATAGCCTACACACTAGGCTGGTAGGGACATTAAGCTCTGAGAATTTAAAAATTTCAAAAAATCATTATAGTTTATAAATTGCGTATATAGGCTGACTTACTTCAAATGGAAAGAAAAGTGCCATATTATAATCAGTCTGCAGTGTCTTTTAATTAATTTATTATAATCAGTCTGCAGTGGCTTTTAATTAATTTATTAGAATCAGTCTGCAGTGCCTTTTAATTAATTTGGAGCGTTTGAGAAGGCAGACGCTCCAGCCTTTGGGAAACTCACGCTGCAGTCAAGTTGGGCACGCTCTGCTCCAGCTCCGCTCACATACTCTTGTCTGGGTCTAACCCTAACCAGGCCATCAACCGGACAGATGTGGTTGTGGGTCTAGGCTAGCGTCTCATAACCCCTTTAAATAGAATAGTTTGGGTGTATTGTAAGTATAGTTACTATTCTATTTAAAGGGGTTATTGTAAGTATAGTTTGTAGCGATCTATAACTGATATCTATTCTGTCCCTGTAGAGAAGTTTGAGAACGATCTGTCCAGTCTGCAGCCTCCACCCCTAGAGACAGAGAACCTCTTCCTCAACCCCCGATTCAGCATCTCTACACGCTTTCTGTCTCGTTTCCAAAGCCGACTCCGGTCAGTAACACCATACCTCCCCTTACCTGAGCCATACCTCCCCTTACCTGAGTCACACCTCACCATACCTCCCCTTACCTGAGTCACACCTCACCATACCTCCCCTTACCTGAGTCACACCTCAGCTTACCTCACCTTACTGCACCATACCGCATAGTGTTTCCTCTTAGATTCTGCCGCCACACCAAAAAACATCCTATTTCTACCAAACATACAGTACCAGTCAAAAATTGTACACCTACTCATTCAAGGGTTTTTCTTTATTTGTACTATTTTCTACATTCATAGAAAACTATGAAATAACACATATGGAATCATGTAGTAACCAAAAAAGTTAAACAAATCAACCCCCCCCCAATTTCGTCATATCCAATTGGTAGTTAGTCTTGTCCAATCGCTACAACTCCCGTACGGACTCAGGAGAGGCGAAGGTTACAATTGAGTGAGTAGGTGTCAACTTTTGACTGGTACTGTAGTTTCAATAAAGTTCTATAAAGCACATTCGCTTTTCTTGGTAAATAGATGATCTGTCTGGGTTCAACCCAGTTCTGAAGGTTATTTAGCTCTGTGAGCTCTGGCAGGCAGCCTGCAACTCAAGAAACCCAGACTAACCTTAGCTAGCCAACTAGTTAACTACATAAGCTAGCTATAACAAACCCTACTAACATAATTTACATCTATATATTGCTGCCACATTTGTAATGGCAATTAGCTCTCCAGTATCCACAAGTATGTTGATAGAAACATGGTTAACTAACGTTACTAGTCTGGCAAGTTGGCTGGCTAGTTTGGAACTGTATCAAGTGCAAGCAAGATGGCTACATTTATGTATTTTTTTTGTCCCTATATGAGTTTATTAAAATATTTCCAGGGACAAGAGAAAGGGACAGCATGGACAAGAGAAAGGGACAGCATGGACAAGAGAAAGGGACAGCAGGGACTAGAGAAAGGGACAGCAGGGACCAGAGAAAGGGACAGCAGGGACCAGAGAAAGGGACAGCAGGGACCAGAGAAAGGGACAGCAGGGACCAGAGAAAGGGACAGCAGGGACCAGAGAAAGGGACAGCAGGGACCAGAGAAAGGGACAGCAGGGACCAGAGAAAGGGACAGCAGGGACAAGTGTCAGGTAACGTCAAATCAGCCTGAATTAAA
This sequence comes from Thymallus thymallus, assembly GCA_023634145.1. Taxonomy (NCBI): domain Eukaryota; kingdom Metazoa; phylum Chordata; class Actinopteri; order Salmoniformes; family Salmonidae; genus Thymallus; species Thymallus thymallus. Next base: position 32,341,593 of record CM042379.1, on the reverse strand, counting down.
TGAAACTTTAGTTAGCTTAAGCTTTTAAAGAGTTAGCTATCATAACTGTATGGCTTACTTTACTAGACAGAGAAGAGGCAGAATCTCAGGAATGAGGTAGGGAACAATGGAGGGAAGGAGAGAACCATGAAGGAGGTTCCAACACCTGGACAGCCTAGACCGGAGGTTCCAACACCTGGAGAGCACCTAGCCGCAGGTCAAAACAGACTGCAGGGAGAGCACCTAGCCGCAGGTCAAAACAGACTGCAGGGAGAGCACCTAGCCGCAGGTCAAAACAGACTGCAGGGAGAGCACCTAGCCGCAGGTCAAAACAGACTGCAGGGAGAGCACCTAGCCGCAGGTCAAAACAGACTGCAGGGAGAGCACCTAGCCGCAGGTCAAAACAGACTGCAGGGAGAGCACCTAGCCGCAGGTCAAAACAGACTGCAGGGAGAGCACCTAGCCGCAGGTCAAAACAGACTGGAGGAACCGACTGCAGGGAGAGCACCTAGCCGCCTGCATGTGGCTCTCCATCAACAGACCATCCCCATCAAGGAGCCCAATTACAGGAGGGCGTTGGAAATATTTTTCCAGAAGAATAAAGTCCTCTGACAAAGGCTATGAATTATGTCAGAACTAGGTTTTTGTCAGAACCTGGAAAGAGATTTCCAACGCCCTCCTTTTTGTGATGGACATGAATTCATGTTCATCAAATGTTCTTCTGTTAATTTTGTCAACATGATAAACTTTTTTATTTCATAAAGGTGGTCTATGTTGTGTTTCTTTAGATAGCTGCAGCACCTAACCTTAAACTGCATCCTGTATACTATAACAATTTTACCAATATGTTATTGAGCTCATTTCTGGGGGTGGAAATAATATTTCAGATGGTTTATTTGAGTATTTTCTTTTAAAAAGCCATATTGTTTGGAGGGGGCACTCCCCTCCTTAAACCCCACCACCCCCTCTATCTTTCCCACACAGCTAACACATTTTCCAGAGGAAACACTGCCTCAGTAACACCTCCCCATACCTCAGTAACACCTCCCCATACCTCAGTAACACCTCCCCATACCTCAGTAACACCTCCCCATACCTAGTGATGCAGCGCGTAGCTAGTATTGATGCAGCTAGTATTGATGCAGCTAGTATTGATGTAGCTAGTATTGATGCAGCTAGTATTGATGCAGCTAGTATTGATGCAGCTAGTATTGATGCAGCTAGTATTGATGCAGCTAGTATTGATGCAGCTAGTATTGATGCAGCTAGTATTGATGCAGCTAGTATAGATGTAGCTAGTATAGATGTAGCTAGTATAGATGTAGCTAGTATTGATGTAGCTAGTATTGATGCAGCGTGTAGCTGTTTTAGTTTTTAACCCTGTCTAGTTTATTGTCTGTGTGGTGTGTTAGTGGTCCTGGTTCTGTCCTGTGTCCTGCTCCTCTCCCGCCAAGCATCACTGAGGAGCCCAGCAGCTTCTCCTCTCCTGACCTGACCCCGGCCCCCATCCTCAACACCACTCAGGTACTGGCCTGTTCCTCACTTATCTTATTCAGACACTTCTGCCCAAATGTGTGGAAGGTCTGGTGGAACACAATGTCAACATTGGTCTTCGTTAGGATACAGAGTGGCGTGAGATTTTTCCTGGCACATTACTCATTGGTTTAAAGTCCCAGTGCAGTCAAACATCATTTTCCTGTGTTTTTATATATTTACACGCTGAGGTTGGAATAATACTGAGAAAATGATGATAAATGGCCTTTTAGTGTAAGAGCTGTTTGAAAAGACTGAAGAGGAGTCCTACCCTCACATCACACCCATTGGCTGTGCTGCTCATGCATTGAATCTGCTCCTCAAGGACATCATGGCACTGAAAACAATGGATAAACTCTACAAGAGAGCCAAGGAAATGGTTAGGTATGTGAAGGGTAATCAAGTTATAGCAGCAATCTACCTCACCAAGCAAAGTGAGAAGAATAAGAGCACTACATTGAAGCTGCCCAGCAACACCCGTTGGGTTGGTGTTGTCATCATGTTTGACAGTCTCCTGGAGGGGAAGGAGTCTCTCCAAGAAATGGCCATATCACAGTCTGCCGATATGGACAGCCCCATCAAGAGGATCCTCCTGGATGATGTATTTTGGGAGAGAGTGGTAAGCAGCCTGAAACTCCTGAAAATCCGCTTGCAGAGGAAAATGCAGTTCTGAAATACATAAAGCGTGAAGACTTCTGCCTGAAGCCTATACATTTCTCAGTGTACATGTTGGACCCCAAGTATGCTGGCAAGAGCATCCTGTCTGGTGCAGAGATCAACAAGGCCTATGGTGTCATCACTACCGTGTCTCGCCACCTTGGCCTGGATGAGGGCAAGGTTCTTGTCAGTCTTGCGAAGTACACTTCCAAGCAAGGGCTTTGGGATGGAGATGCAATATGGCAGTCGTGCCAACATATCTCATCAGCCACCTGGTGGAAGGGACTTTGTGGATCTGAGGCTCTTTCCCCTGTTGCCTCCATCATCCTCCAAATCCCACCAACATCAGCCGCCTCAGAGCGCAACTGGTCCTTATTTGGGAACACACACACCAAAGCACACAACAAGCTGACCAATACAAGGGTTGAACAATTGGTGGCCATCCGGGTAAATTGGAGGCATTTTGAGCCTGACAACGAGCCATCCTCAACAAGGTTGGAAAGTGGCAGTGAAGATGAGGCCTCAGTCTGATGTTCAAGAGGTGGACATTGAGGAGGTCCAGGGAGAAGACATGGAAGCCTGAGAGGAAGACAACCAAAGCTTTAGTTTCTAGACTATCATTTTACAGATGTATGTTAAACGTTTTTGGGAGATGCGATGGATCATTGGGGATCATTCAATATTACCTTTTTGTTGTTCAGTGAAATCATCCCATGTGAAGAGTCAACTCATTTAAAAGTTCAATTCATAACTACATTTAAAAAAAAAAAACATTTTCTATTGGAAGGATTTAATCATTTGCAATTATGTCTACTTATGATAAGGTAAAATGTTTGTTTCTGTCTCCATATGATATGATAAATATATCCAATGCAAAAAAACATTACATTTAAATGGTATGAATATTAATCTGCATATATTTCTGTTAATTCCCGTCAATTCTCATATATTCCTGTTAATTCCCACGGAAAGTTTCCACCTCTGAATATTCCCCAAAATGTGTAACCCTAGATGCATGCAAATCTTTATTTTGGTGATCACTGAAGATTTTTTTGCGATCTACAGGCCAACTCCAAGCAGTTCCTTGTGAGCAATGCTACCGAATCTCTTCAAGAGGAGAGCCAGACCCCCGGTGAGTATTAGTCTAGATGTAGACTAGTGTAGGGTTTCCGTTTGGAGAATGTGGCGCCGACAAGATGTGACCGGCAAGATTTTAATTTACCAGACATTTTAGGAATTTACCAGACAGGTAATGCATAAGTGCGTCCACCCACGGTGCTCAAAATAAAAATTTGTTTTATTGTAATTAATTTTAACAGAATCTAAATGAGCCTGTAAAGTTGTAATAAAGTGGAACGATGTTCTTATACCAACAACAGGTTTTATTGAAAAGCAAAACATGCCCGTTGCGTCTTCACCCATGATATAAATCATAAATTAATATCCTTAACAAAAACATTACTTCCAAATATGATATTTGTAGAACATCATGTGAACAACCTGTCCTAAAGGCTATTTTTATAAACATCTTAAATAACAAAACACAGCTGTTTTGAAATACAATCTAGGCCTCTAATGTAATTCAACCTCTAATGTAATTCAGCCTCTAATTTAATTCAGCCTCTAATTTAATTCAGCCTCTAATTTAATTTAGCCCGCTGTGATTCAGCACCACAGCAGTGGAAAGGTGGCAGTCTAGGCGGCCACAAAATTAAGAAATTATAAAATTGATGTTGGACAATCAAATGAAATATGTAAATAAGCTAAATTAATTTAGGCTGGTTCATTGAGAGAGAGCTTATTTTACTATGCTCCTGTGAAACCAAGCCCCATGCACTTATTAAAGCACTTGTTTCCAAAGCTCAAATGATCTAACTCTTTTTACAGAATGTTCTACTGGATGTTAATGTAATTTGAACTGTCGTGACTTGTCTTGTGATACGTGGCTTATTGATAACACTGTTTCCTACTTTAGGCTGTTGGCTGCCTAATGATTGCAACATTGGAGAGTTGCAATGTGATAAGTTGACGACAATGTTTTGTTTCCAAGTGCTAGTGAATAAGCTTAACTGAAATGCACCAATAGTGCAAATCATTACTCTAGTCTATCAATCCATTCCACATCTTTATACAATACGACACAGGGCCAGAATATGTTCATCTTGCCTAAGGCAGCAGAACTGCTAGAACCCGGCCTGACAAACACAATTTGCCTCAAATTTACTTGTTTGCGATGGCGGACCTTGGCCTGCTCAAAGTGAGCCACTGCTGTTGGGAAGTCAAAACTGTCCAACTCCTTGGAGCAGCTTGATACACATCAGCCTCATTACTTTGTCCTCAAGAAGGAGTGATCTGGAGGCTGTCTTTACATTATTTTGGAGAACAAATCTCTCTGCAGGAACACTGGAAACAGGGATAATCACCATCATTTTGCAATGGATTTTCTTTTTCTCTCAGACAATTTGGCCGGCAACAATTTTATTTATTGGCTTTTCATTTTTTTAAACGGCCAAAAGCCAACATTTACCTGCTAACTGGTTGATGGTCTGTCTCTCTGTTTGCTGGTTGATGGTCTGTCTGTCGGTCGGTCTGCTGGCTGGTTGACGGTTGCTGTAACAATCCAGTGAGGGGTGTGAAGTGTCATCCAGCATCTTTAAAGAGGCGTTCCTCTTCGGTCCAGCAGACCCCCCAACCCCGCCCCCCCCTACGTAGCCGCAAAACCATAGCTGTTCTACACTGGAGAGATACTCTGGGAGGTGTGTGTGGTCAATCCACCACAGCATTGATTATTGACTCGCCTAGTGTCATGGGGAAGCTAGACTCGGTTCTCTGTATCCTTGTCTCCATCTCTCACTGGGTTCCACTGCCTGGGTTCCACCATCTGGGTTCCTCTGATGGCAGCCTGCTTTAATTATAGACCACACAGGGTGATAATCTGGCTTCTAGGATTCACTGAGGTACTTGATGCTACATTTAACCAGCATTTCTCAGTCCTGGTCCTGAGGACCCCCTGTGCACTCCTTTTGGGTCCCCAGGACCAGGACTGATAAACGGTGCCGTAAACAACCCTCAATGTCATTGACCTGTAGTCTTTATGTTCCAACCCGTCAGATGTGACAGATAAGACCCTGAGGTCTCAGTCTAGTGGTCCACCACCATCATCCAGCTCCACCCTCAAGCCCTCCCAGCCCGGCCTGGATAAGGAGCCCCTGACCCGGCCGCCTCGCCAGCGCTACATGGGCACCACCACCAGCTCCAGAGCCAAGAGCTCCCAGGGCGAGGGCCTGAACGTCTCCCCAACTGAGGAGCACCCTTCTGGGGGGAAGATCATGGAGGCGAGAGCCTCATCCTTCCAGGACATCCAGAACATTACAGACCTGGAGTGCAAGGAGAATCTACCACCCTCTGCCCAGCCCCCTGTAGTCCAGCCCCCTGTATCCCACACCACCACTTCTTCAGTGGAGCCTCCTGCCAGCCAGCCTCCCTCAGTCCCTCCTCCTCCTGCGGGGAACCACAGAGCCAGAGCAGCTCTCCATCTGGACCTGGCTGTGCCCTCTGACTCCTCCACCCTAACCCTCCTCTTCCCTCTGGCCTCCCACAAGTCCCAGAGGAGGATCGAAGACCCGACACGCCACGCCTTGGTCACCCCCACAGAGATGCGTTCTCTGGGGAAGGAGGCGAAGAGGTGCCTCCGTAACATAGAGGAAAGCCTGGGGCAACGGGGAGGATCCTCAGGGCCCCGCAGCAGCCTGGCCCCGGCCCCCATCACGGCCCCGGTCCCGGTCCCCACCACCGCCCCAACCCCCCATCTGAGCCCAAGCCTCCCTCAGGCCCAGCTCACTAAAAGCCCCTCCCATCTGCCACTGCAGCAGCAGGCTAGCGACAGTCCTGTCTCGGGTTCTGCCTGTTCTTTCCCTCTCCATGGTGACCCTGTAGAGGAAACGCTGAACCTTCAGATGTGTCACCAGGTGGCCAATGAGTTGAGGCACACCATGAGAAGAGCCATCACATTCTACAACAAGGTCAGATTACAAACTAAGGAAATAATATTCACTAGATTTTCAAAGATAGATGTGTTATCAACTTCAACCAGCCTGTCCAACGTTTCAACTGAGTCTTTATCCTTTTAAAGGGATTCTGCTGATTTAGAGTTTTGAGTCCTTTATCTAGTTACCCAGAGAGTCAGAACTCAAGGATACCATTTTTGTCTCTGCGTTCAGTTTGAAGATGATTGAAGTTAGCATGTTGTTAGCTTAGCACAAATGCTTTTAGTATCCCGGTACAGTAGCCAGCAAATTTTTATAAACTTCCTCATTCTTTCCCCGTTCTGTTGTCACATAGGTGTATAGAGATTGCAACATATCTGTCCTGTTATGAGGTCTGAGCACACGGATACACAGCCATAGAGTTCATACAACGTTGTCTCTGTTTTCTCACAGGTCTGCTGCATGACAGACAGCCCAGATCAGCAGGGCCAGATGTCGGCCATTTTAAAAGAGGCCTTCTGTGTGGCGCAGACAGAGCTGGACTCTGTTCCTTCAGGTCAGAGGTCAGCAACAGGTCACAGCGCCCCCTGTCCCCTGGAGGACTCTCCAGGTCGCCAGCTAAGAGACGACCGGACCGTGGCTCTACTGGAGAAATACTCTGAGATGCTGCTGTGCATTGCTGAAAAGAAGATGGACAGCAACTAGCTGATGGGTTTCACTAGATGGGAAGCCCTGCTATAGCTAGCTGATGGGTTTGACTAGATGGGATGACCTGCTAATATCAGAAGTTACTTTTCCTAGCAGGTTAGTAGAACTAATGTAGCAGGTTAGGAGAACTAATGTAGCAGGTTAGGAGAATTAGGTTAAGGTTAGAAAAGGATCAAGGGAAAGGGAAAAACTAGTCAGTTGTACAACTGAAATTAGGGTTAGCTAAAACGCGACTCGAATATGCAAGTTTTAACATCTTCTAGACGTGACCCTAGCTGATGGAGGATGAGACAAGACGTCCTTACGGGAAGCAAATTTTAACTAACCAGATGAGAACAATTTGGTACTTTCGCTTTCCACCAGGCTGTTTCAATAGCATCCTGGCCTTTTAACCAGGCTGTTTCAATAGCATCCTGGCCTTTTAACCAGGCTGTTTCAATAGCATCCTGGCCTTTTAACCAGGCTGTTTCAATAGCATCCAGGCCTTTTAACCAGGCTGTTTCAATAGCATCCTGGCCTTTTAACCAGGCTGTTTCAATAACATCCTGTGCCTTTTCTACCAGGCTGTTTCAATAGCTTCCTGTCCCTTTTCAACCAGGCTGTTTCAATAGCATCCTGGCCTTTTCCACCAGGCTGTTTCAATAGCATCCTGGCCTTTTCCACCAGGCTGTTTCAATAGCATCCTGGCCTTTTAACCAGGCTGTTTCAATAGCATCCTGGCCTTTTAACCAACAGCACCTTTAAACCTGACCGGATCGGAACACTGTCTGTGTATATTAGAATGTTTTATTTAAATTTGTTTTAAACCATACTTTTAGTGAATGTTTAGCCCGGCATTAGACTGACTGAAATAAATCACTGGTAAATACATGCTTCACAATCTAGTATCTAGTAATCTAGTATAGTCTCCAACTGGTTTAAATCTTTGTTTTATTTATCTACATGGATGTTTTCTTTCTTTTGGTTTTACTTAATTTAAGCTCTTGTTTCGTTGTCTGTCTGTCTTTCTGTCTTTATGTGATGGCCGTTGTCAGTCTTGGGTTATTTCTGCTTGAACTTACTCCAGGGCCCGTATCCACAAAGCATCTCAAAGTAGGAGTGCTGATCCTCATCCCAATCTGTGTAGCCTTGTAGCCTTGTACACTGTATTACAAATATGATCTATTGAGCATCAATGAGGAGTCATTTAGCCACAACCAAAGTGACCTGCTTTAATCAGTGTTTACATTATAAACTCGTATTACTACGGTCTAATGTTTCTTTGGACCCTGTCCAGGTATTTGTGCACCGGTATGTTTGCTTTTTGATACTGAGGAGTTATCCATCTCGCTATCTAGAAGTCAAGTTTTGTTTTAGCTTGGTTTCTGATTGGTTCCTATTGAGGTTGGAGCCAACTGGCACTAGTGTTAAGGGCTCTGTTAATGCCTATTTCTCAAAAGTACTATATTTGGCATCAGATGGGTATAATAGTGTCAATGTCACCTGCAGTGTTTGTACAGTCCTGTGGTGTTTCACTGTGTACTTCATTGTTCAATTTAATAATTTCACAAGAAACAATGTAAATATTTGTAATATTTTACCCTTCTGCTGTTGCATTCATATGAAATGTCTATTTTACTAAGAATTTGTAATAAAGGTGTTTTACATATTGCTTTGCATGTTCTCCATACAACAACCAGATTAGCTTTAACATGGAACCCACAGTGGGCCAGGAACCTGGTCTGTGGAGAAGACAGTCTGGACAATGTCTGTGACAGAGGAACGCTCCCAAGGTCTGTAGAATGTCTCCAGAGCAGGTCCCTGAAGAATATCTGTGGAGAAATTCTGCAGAGGCAGAAATTAAAGAAGCAGGATCATCTTTGAAGGAAGTAGAGAGAACCGCCCAACACCAGACCTGCTGGAGGAAGTCTGGGGGGGGAATAGGGAACTGATACCAGCAGTAGAATCAGAACTAGGGAACTCCGGATTGGCCGACTTGGTTGAACGCAGCATGTGAATAACTACAACCAGTCAGCAAGAAAGACATTTTCGCGTTTCGTAGTTCCGACTATCACATGAACGCGGCATAGATACGGCGGAGTTTGACTGTTCACGTTGACACACATGTTCACATGCATTGTACTTCAGCACGGGCGAGTCCTGCCCGAACACGTTTCATGACGGCGGTGACGGTTCCAGGCTGACTCAGGGAAATAACGTCAAGTCGCGTCTGATTGGTTAGGAAACTTGTTGTTCGCCGGACCGCCTGTCACTTCCATGTTGACGGCCGAGCAGTCTCAGTAGATTATATTAAAATGGACAATGAATTAATGTTTATCTGAGATACAGTAGACTGAACTATTTGGCAATGTCGTTTAGTAACATCCTAACTAGCTGTAGGACTAGTCTGTCATGGCGGCGCTAGGAGAAAAGATAACCAGCCAGAAGACGGCAGACTCCTGGAAACGCCATATCATCCGCCAACTCAAACATCGGGATAAATATCAGAAGGCGATGTTTCAAGATGTCATACGGTCATGTATGTAGAAGTTATTTGATCAAGATCTTGTGTAAAAACTAGTTGTTTCTTTCAGAAAGCATAAAAAGTGCAAGATTAGTTTTCCCGATTCAAGGAAGTTCTGGAAGTACTGTCATGCTGCAACACTAGCTAAGTAGATTTCCAACCAATTGTCGACATATTTCCATGTGAATACAATAGAACCATATACTACAGAACCATATACTACAGAACCCGCATAAAACATAGATGCGGTGTTTCCACGAAATCACTTCATAATGGATCGAATCAGTGCGTGATGACGTAGTCCACGCAGACGTAGGCCTACCTTTCAACTCTACGGACAGTTTTGTCACAAACTGGTGAGTTGAATAGAGGATGTGGTCTAGACAACAGCTGGCAGGCCAGTCTACAAGACCTTATTAAGCATCGATCATCATGTCACCAGGATAACACCCTTAATATTTATTGGAAAGGAGCATCAAGATCACAGTGCAAGTTCATCAATTTATTTAATGTAGCTTAATAAACCGTGTTATTAATTTTACCGACCCAAACATTTCCCACCATGTCGAACTAACAGTATCTGTCAGCATTTGTAAAATTGTACCATCACAGCTGTCATGATTTTTTAAAATATGATATGACTTTACTTGCATAAAAACTGGATGGAAATGTTGTTTATGTAAAAAAAATACAAATAAAGTGTAGCTAGGTTTCCATCCAATTGCCAACACATTTGCATGCGAATATTCTTAATTCAGCATAAAAACAATATATACATTTTCTTACCAAAGAGGTTTACATCAAACTGACTTGGTGATAAATGCCTGTGCGTGATTATGTAGTGCACATAAAAATACCCTTTTACCGTTTAAATACCCTTTTACCGAATAAAAAATACAAATGAAATGGGTTTCCATTGCATTTTCAACTCTACTGAAGGGTTTCTCTCAAAAAATGTTGCGTTATATAGCGAGTGTGACCTACTCTAGTGTTGCGCTCCAGCCAACAGCTCACAGATAGTGTAGGTTTAGTCAACATGATGAGATTATTAAAGTGCATGATTATTTGTATTTGTCAAACTGCAGCCAAGCATCGATGATCATGTCACCAGTCTAAGAAAGACCCTCAATATGTATTGGAAAGAAGCATCAAGCGCCTCACCATCATCTATTTAATCTGTAGCCTAATAAACTTCATGTCTTCCGGATGCGTTGTTGTGGGAGGACCACACGTCATCCCGCGACTCCAAATGTTCTTCCATATGATGGTTATATCAATATATCTGCATTAAAGCGTTTCCACTGACATTAGGCCTAATTCATTTTACCGACTCAAACAAACCCCGCCTTGTCTAGTCGGGTCTTCGATCCTCTTCTGTTGCCCACAGGCCTGGCATAAAAATGGCGAGGATATTGGACATGTAATCCATGCCTGATGGTTGACAACCTGTTTTTTAACTAAGACAACAAGAATATAACTAACCATATATGCACAGAATAAGTTAGAGGATTTTTTTTTTTGCTGAAACATGTTACACATGACTGAGTCTTCCATGATTAACCAAATTATATTTTTGATGTGGAAGCAAAATGCTTTAAGCATATGTTTTAATTTCAATCTCTTCCATCTCCACTAAATGCAGTCTGTCCCCTATCAACACTTAACTTTTGGTGCCAGTGAAAATGACAAAGTATTCAAGTACACAATACCCCATAATGACATCAATACCCCATAATGACATCAATACCCCATAATGACACAATACCCCATAATGACATCAATACCCCATAATGACACAATACCCCATAATGACATCAATACCCCATAATGACATCAATACCCCATAATGACATCAATACCCCATAATGACATCAATACCCCATAATGACACAATACCCCATAATGACATCAATACCCCATAATGACACAATACACCATAATGACATCAATACCCCATAATGACATCAATACCCCATAATGACATCAATACACCATAATGACATCAATACCCCATAATGACATCAATACCCCATAATGACATCAATACACCATAATGACACAATACCCCATAATGACATCAATACCCCATAATGACACAATACACCATAATGACATCAATACCCCATAATGACATCAATACCCCATAATGACATCAATACACCATAATGACATCAATACACCATAATGACATCAATACCCCATAATGACATCAATACCCCATAATGACATCAATACACCATAATGACATCAATACACCATAATGACATCAATACCCCATAATGACATCAATACCCCATAATGACATCAATACACCATAATGACACAATACCCCATAATGACATCAATACCCCATAATGACACAATACCCCATAATGACACAATACCCCATAATGACACAATACCCCATAATGACTCAATACACCATAATGACATCAATACCCCATAATGACATCAATACACCATAATGACACAATACCCCATAATGACATCAATACCCCATAATGACATCAATACCCCATAATGACATCAATACCCCATAATGACATCAATACCCCATAATGACATCAATACCCCATAATGACACAATACCCCATAATGACATCAATACCCCATAATGACACAATACACCATAATGACATCAATACCCCATAATGACATCAATACCCCATAATGACATCAATACACCATAATGACATCAATACACCATAATGACATCAATACCCCATAATGACATCAATACACCATAATGACACAATACCCCATAATGACATCAATACCCCATAATGACACAATACACCATAATGACATCAATACCCCATAATGACATCAATACCCCATAATGACATCAATACACCATAATGACATCAATACACCATAATGACATCAATACCCCATAATGACATCAATACCCCATAATGACATCAATACCCCATAATGACACAATACCCCATAATGACATCAATACCCCATAATGACACAATACCCCATAATGACACAATACCCCATAATGACACAATACCCCATAATGACTCAATACACTATAATGACATCAATACCCCATAATGACATCAATACCCCATAATGACATCAATACACCATAATGACACAATACCCCATAATGACATCAATACCCCATAATGACAACAATACCCCATAATGACATCAATACCCCATAATGACCCAATACCCCATAATGACATCAATACCCCATAATGACACAATACCCCATAATGACACAATACCCCATAATGACATCAATACCCCATAATGACACAATACCCCATAATGACATCAATACCCCATAATGACACAATACCCCATAATGACATCAATACCCCATAATGACACAATACCCCATAATGACACAATACCCCATAATGACACAATACCCCATAATGACATCAATACCCCATAATGACACAATACCCCATAATGACACAATACCCCATAATGATACAATACCCCATAATGACTCAATACCCCATAATGACACAATACCCCATAATGACACAATACCCCATAATGACATCAATACCCCATAATGACACAATACCCCATAATGACACAATACCCCATAATGACATCAATACCCCATAATGACTCAATACCCCATAATGACATCAATACCCCATAATGACACAATACCCCATAATGACACAATACCCCATAATGACATCAATACCCCATAATGACATCAATACCCCATAATGACACAATACCCCATAATGATACAATACCCCATAATGACTCAATACCCCATAATGACACAATACCCCATAATGACACAATACCCCATAATGACAACAATACCCCATAATGACATCAATACCCCATAATGACAACAATACCCCATAATGACATCAATACCCCATAATGACATCAATACCCCATAATGACATCAATACCCCATAATGACACAATACCCCATAATGACATCAATACCCCATAATGACACAATACCCCATAATGACACAATACCCCATAATGACATCAATACCCCATAATGACACAATACCCCATAATGACATCAATACCCCATAATGACACAATACCCCATAATGACATCAATACCCCATAATGACACAATACCCCATAATGACATCAATACCCCATAATGACACAATACCCCATAATGACACAATACCCCATAATGACATCAATACCCCATAATGACACAATACCCCATAATGACACAATACCCCATAATGATACAATACCCCATAATGACTCAATACCCCATAATGACACAATACCCCATAATGACACAATACCCCATAATGATATCAATACCCCATAATGACACAATACCCCATAATGACACAATACCCCATAATGACATCAATACCCCATAATGACACAATACCCCATAATGACATCAATACCCCATAATGACACAATACCCCATAATGACACAATACCCCATAATGACATCAATACCCCATAATGACATCAATACCCCATAATGACACAATACCCCATAATGATACAATACCCCATAATGACTCAATACCCCATAATGACACAATACCCCATAATGACACAATACCCCATAATGACATCAATACCCCAAAATGACACAATACCCCATAATGACACAATACCCCATAATGACATCAATACCCCATAATGACATCAATACCCCATAATGACACAATACCCCATAATGACACAATACCCCATAATGATACAATACCCCATAATGACTCAATACCCCATAATGACACAATACCCCATAATGACACAATACCCCATAATGACACAATACCCCATAATGACACAATACCCCATAATGATACAATACCCCATAATGACTCAATACCCCATAATGACACAATACCCCATAATGACTCAATACCCCATAATGACACAATACCCCATAATGACTCAATTCACCATAATGACATCAATACCCCATAATGACATCAATACCCCATAATGACTCAATACACCATAATGACACAATACCCCATAATGACACAATACCCCATAATGACATCAATACCCCATAATGACATCAATACCCCATAATGACACAATACCCCATAATGACACAATACCCCATAATGACTCAATACCCCATAATGACACAATACCCCATAATGACACAATACCCCATAATGACATCAATACCCCAAAATGACACAATACCCCATAATGACACAATACCCCATAATGACATCAATACCCCATAATGACATCAATACCCCATAATGACACAATACCCCATAATGACATCAATACCCCATAATGACACAATACCCCATAATGACATCAATACCCCATAATGACACAATACCCCATAATGACACAATACCCCATAATGACACAATACCCCATAATGACTCAATACCCCATAATGACTCAATACTCCATAATGACACAATACCCCATAATGACACAATACCCCATAATGACACAATACCCCATAATGACTCAATACCCCATAATGACACAATACCCCATAATGACATCAATACCCCATAATGACTCAATACCCCATAATGACACAATACCCCATAATGACACAATACCCCATAATGACATCAATACCCCATAATGACACAATACCCCATAATGACACAATACCCCATATTGTTGCAGTGCAAATTTATTCAAAATAGTATTCGGACCATTTGCTATGAGACTCTAAATTGAGCTCAGCTGCATCCTGTTTCCATTGATCATCCTTGAGATGTTTCTACAACTTGATTGGAGTCCACCTGTTGTAAATTCAATTGATTGGACATGATTTGGAAAGGCACACACCTGTCTATATAAGGCCCCACAGTTGACAGTGCATGTCAGAGCAAAAACCAAGCCATGAGGTCGAAGGAATTGTCCGTAGAGCTCAGAGACAGGATTTTGTCGAAGCACAGTTCTGGGGGAAGGGTACCAGAAAATGTCTGCAGCATTGAAGGTCCCCAAGAACGCGGTGGCCTCCATCATTCTTAAATGGAAGAAGTTTAGAACCACCAAGACTCTTCCTATAGCTGGCAGCCTGGCCAAACTGAGCAATCGGGGGAGAAGAGCCTTGGTCAGGGAGTTGACCAAGAACCCGATGGCCACTCTTACAGAGCTCCAGAGTTCCTCTATGAAGATGGGAGAACCTTCCAGAAGAACAACAATCTCTGCAGAACTCTACCAATCAGGCCTTTATGGTAGAGTGGCCAGACGGAAACCACTCCTCAGTAAAAGGTACATGACAGCCCGCTTGGAGTTTGCCAAAAGTCACCGAAAAGAAACAAGATTCTCTGGTCTGATGAAACCGTCCACCGCTCACCACCTGGCCAATACCTTCCCTACAGTGAAGCATGGTGGTGGCAGCATCACGCTGTGTTTTTTTTTTCAACGGCAGGGACTGGGAGACTAGTCTAACATCTCTGGAGAGACCTGAAAATAGCTGTGCAGCAACGCTCCCCATCCAACCTGACAGAGCTTGAGAGGATCTGCAGAGAAGAATGGGAGAAACTCCCCAGTGCCAAGCTTGTAGCGTCATACCCAAGAAGACTCTAGGATGTAATCGCTGCCAAAGGTGCTTCAACAAAGTACTGAGTAAAGGGTCGGAATACTTATGTAAATGTAATATTTTGTATTTTTATATATTTGCAACAATTTCGAAAAACCTGTTTTTGCTTTGTCACTATGGGGTATTTATTGTGTGTAGATTGATGAAGGAAAAAAACAATTTAATCAATTTTAGAATAAGGCTGTAACGTAACAAAATGTGGAAAAAGTCAAGGGGTCTGAATACTTTCTGAACGCACTGTATATCGATGTTCTGTGTTCTATATTGATGTTCTGTGTTCTATATTGATGTTCTGTGTTCTATATTGATGTTCTGTGTTCTATATTGGTGATTTCATCCTACAGATAGTAGTCTGCTGGAGAGGTCCAATCAGAGAGCCCTCATCACTAAAGGCATCCTGGGATCTGGTTCAAGGTCATTATTACACTAGAAGAATGATGTTGTCAATGTACTTACTTCTCAATGGACATATGTACTTACTTCTCAATGGACATGCAGACGCTTGTGTGCGTCTGCATGTCTCTGCACCTTTGTGTGTGTGTCTCTTCAGTCCCGCTGTTCCATAAGGTGTATTTTTACCTTTTTTTTTCTGATTCTACTGCTTGCATCAGTTACCTGATGTGGAATAGTCTGTTCTATGTAGTACTGTGCAACTCCCATAGTCTGTTCTGGACTTGTCTTGTGGGGTATGCATGGGTGTCTGAGCTGTGTGCCAGTAGTTCAATCAGACAGCTCGGTGCATTCAGCATGTCAATCTCTCTTCCACTTTGAGCAATGAGATATTGACATGCATATCATTAATGTTAGCTCTCTGTGTACAGCATTTTAATGTCTTGAGACCTTACCCTAACCTGTGAACGTGTCTTTGACCTCACAGGTACCCAGCCTCCTCCAACGGTTCCTTGACGTCTCTGATTTCCAAGAATGATGATCTGAAGAACACCACTGGAGAGGTAGGACACAGGAAGTAGCTGTGTTGATGATTTATGACAGAGTAATATACAGACAGGGGCTCTGATTTTACATTATGCTGTCGGCAACCGTTTCAGTTGTTGACTAAATGGAGAATCATTCTGAGATCAGCTGAAAATCACCTCATTTTATCGTTGCAGTATTTCAGTAAGGAATAGTCTTCACCAATCTGTCATAAAGCATGACATGCATGTTTTGATACTGTCTGTCAGTGAGCGCTGACCAAGATGGCTGATTCGCGACTAGCTCCTAAGAAACTCTGCAGTATTTTGTTTGTTTATGTACTATTTTTTACGTTATTAGCTCAGGGATTGTTTTGTGCCGTTACATACAGCCAGGAAGAACTATTGGTTATTAGAGCAGCTGTAACTCACCTGAACCAGCAGCATTACATCCAGGAATATAACTTTCCCGGAGCAGATTGTTTGTTTGTGCTCCCAAAGTCAATTGAACTTATCCCAGATGCCGACCCAAAACAACAACGCCGGCGGAGAAGAGGTACTGGTCCGATTCAGGAAGTGTGCACACCACCCACCGCTCCCGAGTATTTTACTCGCTAATGTCCAATCTCTGGATAATAAGGTTGATGAGCTCAGGGCGAGAGTTGCTTTTCAGCGAGACACAAGGGACTGTAACATACGCTGCTTCACAGACACATGGCTTTCTGGAAATGTTCTGTCCAACTCTGTAAAGCCAGTTGGGTTCTCAGAACATAGTGCCGACAGGAATAAACATCTCTCCGGGAAGCAGAAGGGTGGAGGTATATGTTTCATGATTAACGACTTATGTTGTAACCGTGATAACATACGGGAACTCAAGTCCTTCTGTTCACCCGACTTAGAATATCTCACAATCAAATGTCGACCGTTCGACCTCCCGAGGGAATTCTCGGCCATCATTGCCACAGCCGTATAAATCCCCCCTCAAGCCAAAACCACGTCGGCCCTCAAAGAACTTCATTGGACTTTATGTAAACTGGAAACCACATACCCTGAGGCTGCATTTATTGTAGCTGGGGATTTTAACAAAGCAAATTTGAGGACTAAGCTGCCGAAGTTCTACCAACATATAGAATGTAACACCTGCGCCGGGAAAATCCTCGACCACTGCTATTCAAACTTCCGGAATGGTTACAAAGCCCTCCCCCGCCCACCTTTTGGCAAATCAGACTCCATTTTGCTCCTCCCCTCCTATAGGCAGAAACTCAAACAGGAAGTACCCGTAATATGGACTATTAAGCGCTGGTCTGACCAATCGGAATCCACGCTCCAGGATTTTTTTGATCACGTGTACTGGGATATGTTCCGGGTAGCTTCCAACAATAATCTAGATGTATACATGGACACTGTGACTGAGTTTATAAGGAACTGTATAGGACATGTAGTATCTACTGTGTTTATTAAAACATACCCCAATCAGAAACCTTGGATAGATGGTAGCATTCGCGAGAAACAAAGCGCGAACCACCGCCTTTAACCACGACAAAGTGACTGGGAATATGGAAGAACATTAAACAGTGTAGTTATTCACTCCGCAAGGCAATCATACAAGCTAAAGGTGGAAAGATTCAAGCTCCTTGGCGTACACATCACTGATAAACTGAAATAGTCCACCCACACATACAGTGTGGTGAAGAAGGCTCTCCAGAGGGTGGTGCGGTCTGCCCAACGCATTACCGGGGGCAAACTACCCACCCTCCAGGACACCTACAGCACCCGATGTCACAGGAAGGCCAAAAAGATCATCAAGGACATCATCCACCCGAGGCACGGCCTGTTCACCCTCTGTCATCCAGAAGGCGAGGTCAGTACAGGAGCATCAAAGCTGAGACAGAGAAACTGGAAAACAGCTTCTATCTCAAGGTCATCAGACTGTTAAACAGCCATCACTAACACATTAGAGGCTGCTGCCTAGAGGCACAGACTAGAAATCACTGGACACTTTAAGGTATGGGACACTAGTCACTTTAATAATGTTTACATATCTGGCATCACTCATCTCATATGTATATTCTGTATTCTATACTATCCTTCGGTATCTCAGTCATTTAATAATGTTTACATATCTTGTGTTCCCCATCTCATTTGTATATACTGTATTCTATACTATTCTACTGTATCTTAGTCCATGCAGCTAGTCCATATGTATAGAGGCCTAATTCATTCCTTACTTAGATGTGTGTGTATTGGGTATATGTTGTGTAACTGTTAGATATTACTGTTAGATATTACTGCACTGTCGGAACTAGAAGCACAAGCATTTCACTACACCCGCATTAACATCTGCTAAACGTGTATGTGACCAATAATATTTGATTTGATTTGGTGATACCCAGAGAGAGAGACTAAACCAGGAAGCAGACATCCTGCCTTGTTCTGGTCATGTGAATGGTACGCTCCTTATGCTACTGTAAAAGGAAGCATCCGTTTGCTGATCATCTGTCTTTGATATCTACTGCATAGAGATACAATACAATGCCAGATAACTGTGTGTATTTCTACTGTGTCTCTAGTTGACTCTACTGTGAGTCTCTAGTGTCTCTAGTTGACACTACTGTGAGTCTCTAGTGTGTCTCTAGTTGACAGACTCTACTGTGAGTCTCTAGTTGACACTACTGTGAGTCTCTAGTGTGTCTCTAGTTGACAGACTCTACTGTGAGTCTCTAGTTGACAGACTCTACTGTGTCTCTAGTTGACAGACTACTGTGAGTCTCTAGTGTGTCTCTAGTTGACAGACTCTACTGTGTGTCTCTAGTTGACAGACTCTACTGTGAGTCTCTAGTTGACAGACTCTACTTTGTCTCTAGTTGACAGACTCTACTTTGTCTCTAGTTGACAGACTCTACTGTGTCTCTAGTTGACAGACTCTACTTTGAGTCTCTACTGTGTCTAGTTGACAGACTCTACTGTGTCTCTAGTTGACAGACTCTACTGTGTCTCCAGTTGACAGACTCTACTGTGTCTCTAGTTGACAGACTCTACTTTGAGTCTCTACTGTGTCTAGTTGACAGACTCTACTGTGACTCTCTAGTGTGTCTCTAGTTGACTCTACTGTGAGTCTCTAGTGTGTCTCTAGTTGACTCTACTGTGAGTCTCTAGTTGACAGACTCTACTGTGAGTCTCTAGTGTGTCTCTAGTTGACTCTACTGTGAGTCTCTAGTTGACAGACTCTACTGTGAGTCTCTAGTTGACAGACTACTGTGAGTCTCTAGTGTGTCTCTAGTTGACTCTACTGTGAGTCTCTAGTTGACAGACTCTACTGTGAGTCTCTAGTGTGTCTCTAGTTGACTCTACTGTGAGTCTCTAGTTGACAGACTCTACTGTGAGTCTCTAGTTGACAGACTCTACTGTGAGTCTCTAGTTGACAGACTCTACTGTGAGTCTCTAGTTGACCGACTCTACTGTGAGTCTCTAGTTGACAGACTCTACTGTGAGTCTCTAGTTGACAGACTCTACTGTGTTTTCTAGCTGGCCTACCAGGTAGTGGAGCTGCAGCAAGAGATTAAGATCAAAGACTCCGTACTGGAAGAACAACATGCCAGGTAAGACTGATTCTGTAGAACAGCATGCCAGGTAGACTGATTCTGTAGAACAGCATGCCAGGTGAGACTGATTCTGTAGAACAGCATGCCAGGTAGACTGATTCTGTAGAACAGCATGCCAGGTAAGACTGATTCTGTAGAACAGCATGCCAGGTAAGACTGATTCTGTAGAACAGCATGCCAGGTAAGACTGATTCTGTAGAACAACATGCCAGGTAAGACTGATTCTGTAGAACAACATGCCAGGTAAGACTGATTCTGTAGAACAACATGCCAGGTAAGACTGATTCTGTAGAACAGCATGCCAGGTAAGACTGATTCTGTAGAACAACATGCCAGGTAAGACTGATTCTGTAGAACAACATGCCAGGTAAGACTGATTCTGTAGAACAGCATGCCAGGTAAGACTGATTCTGTAGAACAGCATGCCAGGCAAGACTGATTCTGTAGAACAGCATGCCAGGTGAGACTGATTCTGTAGAACAGTATGCCAGGTATAACTGATTCTGTAGAACAACATGCCAGGTATAACTGATTCTGTAGAACAACATGCCAGGTGAGACTGATTCTGTAGAACAACATGCCAGGTATAACTGATTCTGTAGAACAACATGCCAGGTGAGACTGATTCTGTAGAACAACATGCCAGGTGAGACTGATTCTGTAGAACAACATGCCAGGTGAGAGGCGGCGCACAATTGGCCCAGCGTTGTCCGGGTTAGGGGAGGGTTTGGCCAGCAGGGACGTCCCTGTCCCTTCGCCCTCTAGCAACTCCTGTGGCGGGCCGGCACACTGACACGGTCGCCAGGTGTAAAGTGTTTCCTCCGACACATTGGTGCAGCTGGCTTCCAGGTGTGTTCAGGATGTGTGAGCTCAGTGGTGTCTGCTGAGGATGGCAGTCTGGAGACAGAGCGTCGGGGTTAAGGTCAGTGTCAGGGTTCGTAGTATAACTGTATCTGTGTGTTCAGGATGTGTGAGGTGCAGAGGTATCTGCTGGGCGTGAAGGCTGAGGATGGCAGTCTGGCGGTGCGTGTTGCAGAGGTGACTGAGGGGAACCAGTTGTTGAAACGGGAGTACGACTCTCTGCTGGAGCGCCACCATGATATGGACCAGACCTTCAGAGAGGAGAAGCTCAGAGGTCAGGAACTGCTGGAGGAACTGGTCCAGAGGAAGCAGCACGCAGCCGTCAGGATGAACAGCCGCAACGAGCGACGGGTCAGGTGAGATTAACGCTAATCCTGACCCTGCTGGGGGGAAAAAAGAGACAGGTCAGGTGAGCTGCTTCCTGCGGTCAAAGTTCAGGACCCTGAGTTTTTCCTGAAGAGTGTGGGGGGAATATGCATATCTCAAAGGCTGACCATTTTTTTCTGACCGTTTGTTCTCACCAAGGTTATAATTATACTCAACAAAAATATAAATGCAACATGCAACGATTTTACTGTGTTACAGAATTAAATTATTTAGGCCCTAATCTATGGATTTCACATGACTGGGCAGGGTGCAGCCATAGGTGGGCCTTGGAGGGCATAGGCCCACCCACTGGGGACACAGGCCTACTCACTGGGGAGCCAGGCCCAGCCAATCAGAATGAGTTTCCCCCACAAAAGGGCTTTATTACAGACAGAAATACTCCTCAGTTTCATCAGCTGGTCTGGTCTCAGACCATCCCGCAGGTGAAGTAGCCAGATGTGGAGGTCCTGGGCTGCTGTGGTTACACGTGGTCAGCTTTTGTGAGCCGGGTGGACGATCTGCCCAATTCTCTAAAACGACGGTATAAAAACATTTAATTCTCTGGCAACAGCTCTGGTGGACATTCCTGCAGTCAGCAGCCAATTACACGTTCCCTCAAAACTTGAGACATCTGTGGCATTGTGTTATGTGACAAAAATGCACATTTTAGAGTGGCCTTTCATTGTCCCCAGCACAAGGTGCACCTGTGTAATGATCATGCTGTTTAATCAGCTTCTTCATATACCACACCTGTCAGGTGGATGGATGATATTGGCAAAGTAGAAATGCTCTCTAAAAGGGATGTAAAAGAATTTGTGCACAATTTGAGAGAAATAAGCTTTTTGTGTACATTTCTGGTATATTTTATTTCAGCTCATGAAACATGGGACCAACACTTTACATGTTGCGTTTCTGTTTTAGTTCAGTGTAGTTAAAGGCTATAGGTTATAACTAGTTAAAGGCTATAGGTTATAACTAGTTAAAGGCTATAGGTTATAACTAGTTAAAGGCTATAGGTTATAACTAGTTAAAGGCTATAGGTTATAACTAGTTAAAGGCTATAGGTTATAACTAGTTAAAGGCTATAGGTTATAACTAGTTAAAGGCTATAGGTTATAACTAGTTAAAGGCTATAGGTTATAACTAGTTAAAGGCTATAGGTTATAACTAGTTAAAGGCTATAGGTTATAACTAGTTAAAGGCTATAGGTTATAACATGTTAAAGGCTATAGGTTATAACTAGTTAAAGGCTATAGGTTATAACTAGTTAAAGGCTATAGGTTATAACTAGTTAAAGGCTATAGGTTATAACTAGTTAAAGGCTATAGGTTATAACTAGTTAAAGGCTATAGGTTATAACTAGTTAAAGGCTATAGGTTATAACATGTTAAAGGCTATAGGTTATAACTAGTTAAAGGCTATAGGTTATAACTAGTTAAAGGCTATAGGTTATAACTAGTTAAAGGCTATAGGTTATAACTAGTTAAAGGCTATAGGTTATAACTAGTTAAAGGCTATAGGTTATAACTAGTTAAAGGCTATAGGTTATAACTAGTTAAAGGCTATAGGTTATAACTAGTTAAAGGCTATAGGTTATAACTAGTTAAAGGCTATAGGTTATAACTAGTTAAAGGCTATAGGTTATAACATGTTAAAGGCTATAGGTTATAACTAGTTAAAGGCTATAGGTTATAACTAGTTAAAGGCTATAGGTTATAACATGTTAAAGGCTATAGGTTATAACATGTTAAAGGCTATAGGTTATAACATGTTAAAGGCTATAGGTTATAACTAGTTAAAGGCTATAGGTTATAACTAGTTAAAGGCTATAGGTTATAACTAGTTAAAGGCTATAGGTTATAACTAGTTAAAGGCTATAGGTTATAACTAGTTAAAGGCTATAGGTTATAACTAGTTAAAGGCTATAGGTTATAACTAGTTAAAGGCTATAGGTTATAACTAGTTAAAGGCTATAGGTTATAACTAGTTAAAGGCTATAGGTTATAACATGTTAAAGGCTATAGGTTATAACATGTTAAAGGCTATAGGTTATAACATGTTACATAGGGAAAGGAGTACTTACTTGGCACCTAAAATGGATACAAATGTAAGAGATATTAAGAGATATTGCATTAAGACAACTTTCTGTTTTGGACAAGAGACTCTTGGTTCATTAGCAACACTAGTCAGACCTCGTCAAGTCACAGGAAATACTCCAGGCCCTATGAAACATTAATAAATCTATTCAGAAGGAGCTGTTTGTCTGAAGTTGTCATTCCTTTCAACTGTCAACCTCACAGAGCCAGAGAAGCAAGTCTTCAGAAGGAACTGGAGACCGCTGGGAAGGTGAAGGTGACCATCGATGTGTAAGTAACTACATCATATAGCCTAAATCAAGTATTTTACATTCTAATCAAAATGTCTAGTTTATATTGTATATTCCCATTGATGTGTAAGTCTCACTAGATTGACAGTAGGTTAAAGTTTCTCCTTGTATTGCAGTAGCTCATGTCCAGAGGGACACACAAAGCGAAAGGATAATTAAGTTTTGTGCTGTTTCCTTTCCAGCGGGTCTGTCAGTGCCCCGGCCTCCAGAGAAGCCTCCCCTAAGAGTGATCTGGCTGAGAGACGGACCACTAGAATGTTCAGGTAGAGGAAGGCTGAGAGACGGACCACTAGAATGTTCAGGTAGAGGAAGGCTGAGAGACGGACCACTAGAATGTTCAGGTAGAGGAAGGCTGAGAGACGGACCACTAGAATGTTCAGGTAGAGGAAGGCTGAGAGACGACCACTAGAAGGTTCAGGTAGAGGAAGGCTGAGAGACGGACCACTAGAATGTTCAGGTAGAGGAAGGCTGAGAGACGGACCACTAGAATGTTCAGGTAGAGGAAGGCTGAGAGACGGACCACTAGAATGTTCTGGTAGAGGAAGGCTGAGAGTTCACATGGTGTTTATAGGCCTTTCCTTCACATGGAAGTAGACAACAACAAAAAAGTAGACAAAAAAAATATTATTGTTGTAACTAATTGTCGGGGTATAGAGTTTTCACATTCCAACTCAAAGTGTAATGTTCTAATGGTGACATTTTTATTATACAGCGCCTTCAGAAAGTGTTCAGACTCCACATTTTGTTACGTTACAGCCTTATTCTAAAATGGATTGAAGAAAATCTACACGCTCAATCTACACACAAAACCCCATAATGACAAAACACATTTATTACAAATAAAAAACTGAAATACATAATGTACATAAGTATTCAGACCCTTTAATATGAGACTCTAAATTGAGCTCAGGTGCTTCCTGTTTCCATTGATCATCCTTGAGATGTTTCTACAACTTGATTGGAGTCCACCTGTGGTAAATTCAATTGATTGGACATGATTTGGAAAGGCAACCACCGGTCTATATAAGGTCCCACAGTTGACAGAGCATGTCAGACCAAAAACCAAGCCATGAGGTCGAAGGAATTGTCCATAGAGCTCAGAGACAGGATTGTGTCGAGGCACAGATCTGGGGAAGGGTACCAAAACATTTCTGCTGCATTGAAGGTCCCCAAGAACACAGTGGCCTCCATCATTCTTAAATGGAGGAAATTTGGAACCACCAAGACTCTTCCTAGAGCTGGCCGCCCGGCCAAACTGAGCAATCGGGGGAGATGGGCCTTGGTCAGGGAGGCCCGATGGTCAATCTGACAGAGCTCTAGAGTTCCTCTGTGGGGATGGGAGAACCTTCCAAAAGGACAACCATCTCTGCAGCACTCCACCAATCAGGCCTTTATGGTAGAGTGGCCATATGGAAGCCACTCCTCAGTAAAAGGCAGATGAAAAGGCAGTTTTCCAAAAGGCACCTAAAAACTCTGACCATGAGAAACAAGATTCTCTGTTCTGATGAAACCAAGACTGAATGCCAAGTGTCACATCTGGAGCAAACCTGGCACCATCCCTACAGTGAAGCATGGTGGTGACAGCATCATGCTGTGGGGATGTTCTTCAGCGGCAGGTACTGGGAGACTAGTCAGGATCGAGGGAAAGATGAACGGAGCAAAGACACACGAGATCCTTGATGAAAACCTGCTCAGGACCTCAGACTGGGGCGATGGTTTATCTGCCAACAGGACAACGACCCTAAACACACAGCCAAGACAATGGAGGAGTAGCTTTGGGACAAGTCTCTGAATGTCCTTGAGTGGCCCAGCCAGAGCCCAGACTTGAACCCGATCAAACATCTCTGGAGAGACCTGAAAATAGCTGTGCAGCAACGCTCCCCATCCAACCTGACAGAGCTTGAGAGGATCTGTAGAGAAGAATGGGAGAAACTCCCCAAATACAGGTGTGCCAAGCTTGTAGTGTCATACCCAAGAAGACTCAAGACTGTAATCGCTGCCAAACAGAGATATTTCAGTTTATTTTTAACAAAATAGAAAACATATATAAAAACCTGTTTTTGCTTTGTCATTATGGGGTATTGTGGGTAGATTGATGTCATTATGGGGTATTGTGGGTAGATTGATGTCATTATGGGGTATTGTGGGTAGATTGATGTCATTATGGGGTATTGTGGGTAGATTGATGTCATTATGGGGTATTGTGGGTAGATTGATGTCATTATGGGGTATTGTGGGTAGATTGATGTCATTATGGGGTATTGTGGGTAGATTGATGTCATTATGGGGTATTGTGTGTAGATTGATGTCATTATGGGGTATTGTGTGTAGATTGATGTCATTATGGGGTATTGTGTGTAGATTGATGTCATTATGGGGTATTGTGTGTAGATTGATGTCATTATGGGGTATTGTGTGTAGATTGATGTCATTATGGGGTATTGTGTGTAGATTGATGTCATTATGGGGTATTGTGGGTAGATTGATGTCATTATGGGGTATTGTGTGTAGATTGATGTCATTATGGGGTATTGTGGGTAGATTGATGTCATTATGGGGTATTGTGGGTAGATTGATGTCATTATGGGGTATTGTGGGTAGATTGATGAGGGAAAAAACTATTTAATAAATTTAAGTATAAGGCTGTAACGTAACAAAATGGGTCTGAATACCTTCAGAAAGCACTGTATATTTTGTTTAATGTAAAAACACTGCATGATTAGTTCCAAAGGGATCTTCAGTCACAATGCTACAGATCTTAATTTGATCAGTCTTTTATTGCTGATAATTAGTATGTCATTTCCACTTGATTAGACTTGATCAACCCCAACAAAGATTTCCATTAATTATAATCCACATAATCATTCACATTTCCTGTTGCTTCATTATGTTTCTGCTGTAGCAAACTGGCTCAAATTAAGATCCTACATCTGTAACATCACTATGCTTACTACATCACAATGCTTACTACATCACAATGCCTACTACATCACAATGCTTACTACATCACAATGCTTACTACATCACAAGGCTTACTACATCACAATCCTTAGTACATCACAATGCTTACTACATCACAATCCTTACTACATCACAATGCTTACTACATCACAAGGCTTACTACATCACAATCCTTACTACATCACAAGGCTTACTACATCACAATCCTTACTACATCACAATCCTTACTACATCACAATGCTTACTACATCACAATGCTTACTACATCACAATCCTTACTACATCACAATGCTTACTACATCACAATGCTAACTACATCACAATCCTTACTACATCACAATCCTTACTACATCACAATCCTTACTACATCACAATGCTTACTACATCACAATGCTTACTACATCACAATCCTTACTACATCACAAGGCTTACTACATCACAATCCTTACTACATCACAATGCTTACTACATCACAATGCTTACTACGTCACAATCCTTACTACATCACAATGCTTACTACATCACAAGGCTTACTACATCACAATGCTTACTGCATCTAAATTTATTAAACCATTCCTTCAAGTGTGTTTTAAAAGCATAAACATTTTTTTTCCTAGGTCAGCCTCAGTAACATCCCCTCCCAGGATTCTAGATTCCATCAAAGAGCTTTTTGAGTGAGTTACATTGCGTGATGTCATCTCTACCTTCTTGCCCTTTGTGTTGTTGTCTGTGTCCAATAATGTTTGTACCATGTTTTGTGCTGCTACCATGTTGGGTTGCTACCATGTTGTTGTCATGTTGTGTTGCTGCCTTGCTGTGTTGTTGTCTTAGGTCTCTCTTTATGTAGTGTTGTTTTGTCTCTCTTGTCGTGATGTGTGTTTGGTCCTATATTTATATTATTATTATTATATATTTAATCCCCGTCCCCGCAGGAGGTGTTTTGCCTTTTAATAGGCCGTCATTGTAAATAAGAATTTGTTCTTAACTGACTAGTTAAATAAAATAAATAAATAAACAGACAGAATAATATGTATGTTCTGTGTTTCTATGGTTTACATGTAACATCTAGATCACGGTTGACCGGTCGATCGCCAACTTCTTTCTAGTAGACGGCATAAAAGTTCTCAATGTATGCACTAAAAATATATATTTTGGCAATTCATAGAGTTACCATCGAGTCTGCTTTAAAATAATGAGGTCCACAGTTCTGAATCACCATATGCTTTGCTCACTCAGCTCAGTCACAAAGAAACTCCTCCTCCCACTCGCTGATGATGTAGTCTTCCTTCTCTCCTTCCTAGTGTATATTAGGGTTAGTGACCACTAGCAGCTAGACATGCATCAACAACTCCACTTTAATTACATACAGTGGGGAGAACAAGTATTTGATACACTGCCGATTTTGCAGGTTTTCCTACTTACAAAGCATGTAGAGGTCTGTCATTTTTATCATAGGTACTCTTCAACTGTGAGAGACAGAATCTAAAACAAAAATCCAGAAAATCACATTGTATGATTTTTAAATAATTAATTTGCATTTTATTGCATGACATAAGTATTTGATCACCTACCAACCAGTAAGAATTCCAGCTCTCACAGACCTGTTAGTTTTTCTTTAAGAAGCCCTCCTGTTCTCCACTCATTACCTGTATTAACTGCACCTGTTTGAACTTGTTACCTGTATAAAAGACACCTGTCCACACACTCAATCAAACAGACTCCAACCTCTCCACAATGGCCAAGACCAGAGAGCTGTGTAAGGACATCAGGGATAAAATTGTAGACCTGCACAAGGCTGGGATGGGCTACAGGACAATAGGCAAGCAGCTTGGTGAGAAGGCAACAACTGTTGGCGCAATTATTAGAAAATGGAAGAAGTTCAAGATGAAGGTCAATCTCCCTCGGTCTGGGGCACCATGCAAGATCTCACCTCGTGGGGCATCAATGATCATGAGGAAGGTGAGTGATCAGCCCAGAACTACACGGCAGGACCTGGTCAATGACATGAAGAGGGCTGGGACCACAGTCTCAAAGAAAACCATTAGTAACACACTACGCCGTCATGGATTAAAATCCTGCAGCGCACGCAAGGTCCCCCTGCTCAAGCCAGCGCATGTCCAGGCCCGTCTGAAGTTTGTCAATGACCATCTGGATGATGCAGAGGAGGAATGGGAGAAGGTCATGTGGTCTGATGAGACAAAAATAGAGCTTTTTGGTCTAAACTCCACTCGCTGTGTTTGGAGGAAGAAGAAGGATGAGTACAACCCCAAGAACACCATCCCAACCGGGAAGCATGGAGGTGGAAACATCATTCTTTGGGGATGCTTTTCTGCAAAGGGGACAGGACGACTGCACCGTATTGATGGGAGGATGGATGGGGACATGTATCGCGAGATCTTGGTCAACAACCTCCTTCCCTCAGTAAGAGCATTGAAGATGGGTCGTGGCTGGGTCTTCCAGCATGACAACAACCCGAAACACACAGCCAGGGCAACTAAGGAGTGTCTCCGTAAGAAGCATCTCAAGGTCCTGGAGTGGCCTAGCCAGTCTCCAGACCTGAACCCAATAGAAAATCTTTGGAGGGAGCTGAAAGTCTGTATTGCCCACCGACAGCCCCGAAACCTGAAGGATCTGGAGAAGGTCTGTATGGAGGAGTGGGCCAAAATCCCTGCTGCAGTGTGTGCAAACCTGGTCAAGAACTACAGGAAACGTACGATCTCTGTAATTGCAAACAAAGGTTTCTGTACCAAATATTAAGTTCTGCTTTTCTGATGTATCAAATACTTATGTCATGCAATAAAATGCAAATTAATTACTTAAAAATCATACAATGTGATTTTCTGGATTTTTGTTTTAGATTCCGTCTCTCACAGTTGAAGTGTACCTATGATAAAAATTACAGACTTCTACATGCTTTGTAAGTAGGAAAACCTGCAAAATCAGCTGTGTATCAAATACTTGTTCTCCCCACTGTACTTCTCTTTTCCAGCAGCCTTGCTGGTTTTTATGCTAACAAACATTACAACTCGGTTTACTTACGTTTTCATTTTACACATAATCTGAGTCTAATCATACAGTATGTGTGCCTGTTACTCACAGATCTGGGGTGTGCATCATATCGTTATATTTCAGACAGACAGACAGACAGACAGACAGACAGGCAGGCAGACGCAGACACACAGACAGACGCAGACACACAGACAGGCAGACAGACACAGGCAGGCAGGCAGACAGACAGACACAGACACAGACAAATTGAGCTTCCAGTACTCAGCTCTGGTGACCTCCTGCCCAAGTCAAGTATAGGCCCCAGAGTTTTTCCAGTAGGTCCATTTGGTCAGGAAAAACTCCTGGTGCTAACTGAGTTCTGTTGTGTTTCTAAGTAGAAAGAAGCGTCGGGGGAACTCACTGTGTCTGAGTCTGGAGGAGGACCTGTATGTTCCTGTAGGGATCTGTCTGGCTGCCAGGGTCCCTGCTAGGGCCCTGCATGTCTTGGTAAGACCTAAAGCCTTAACCCTAACCCTGCATGTCTTGGTAAGACCTAAAGCCTTAACCCTAACCCTGCATGTTTTGGTAAGACCTTAAATATGCATTGTCCAACTTTTGTATAATTTCAGCCTGTAGTTTTTGAAGGAGTGCTCAAAAGTGGTCCCTCAAATGTCAGATATGTGCATCACATCATTGCTCTCTCGCTCTCCCTCTCTGCTCTGTCCACTGAGCAGTTGGGCCCGCCCTGCAACCTCATTGGATAATGCTGGGCAGGCCTCTTGGTAGCTGTCACTCAAATGGCGATGGGCTGAAGCTCATTAACTGGAACTCGAACTACTAGGGGGTATTTTATTTGGATCCTTGTTGTGATAGCTGCAGCTGCTCTTCCTGGTCCACACAAAACATGAAACATGACATAATATAGAACAGTAATAGACAAGGACAGCTCAGTTAGATACATTTAACTAAAAGGTTCTATATTGACTCAACACTGAGAAAGAGAACCCAGAGACCTGCTATTCTAACATGAATCTTTTACATGTTACTGTATTGCATTTACATTCAGTAGCATCTGTCAGTACAAAAACTATCTAGGTCACATGGGGGAGAGGCGTTGTGCCGTGAGGTGTTTCTTTAACCAGGTTTGCTGTTCACATGCGCTATATATGAGATAGAAGGGAGCTCCATGCAGTAATGGCTCTATACTGTATAATACTGTATGCTTCCTTGAATTTGTTCTGTATTCTGGGACTATGAAAAGACCCCTGGTGCATGAGGGAGATACGGTGCGACTCGAGTTTCGCCATCAGGTGGAAGTCTGTGTCCCCTCTCTCTGGTCAGTCTCACTAGAGAGCAGGGACCGTGAGAGGCAGACCCTCTGCTGCTCTCTCCCTCCCTCCACTGAGACTAATACCGTGTTCAAAACTACTGGGAACTCGGAAATCTCTGCCTTCCAACTTCAGTGCGTTCAAGACAACTGGGAACTCGTAAAACAAATTGGGTCCAATTGGGAAAAATCATTTTGAACGGTCATCCAACTCGGAATTACAACTTGGAAACTTGGGCATCTTTCTAGAGCTCTGACTTTCCGACCTGAAGATCACTGATGTCATGATTTGATCTCAAATTACGAGGTTTGTTGTCATGGCCTGAGAATAACAATATTGGCCGGACAGGCATATACTGTAGCTAATATGCTGTGAGAATGTATTAGGCCTACTGCCCAAACCTCATTCCTACACATGATGAGTGTAAAATGCTAATATTGGTACCATGACCTTAACCCTAACCCTGTAGGGATCAGTCTCGCTGCCAGGGTCCCTGCTAGATACTGGTAATTCACTCTACACCATGCCTCTCTCTCTCCACCATGCCTCTCTCTCTCTCTCTCTCTCTCTCTCTCCACCATGCCTCTCTCTCTCTCTCTCTCTCTCTCCACCATGCCTCTCTTTCTCTCTCCACCATGCCTCTCTCTCTCTTTCTCTCTCCACCATGCCTCTCTCTCTCTCTCTCTCTCCACCGTGCCTCCACCCTTCTCAATAGCAAGGCTGCGCTGCCTGAGCCTGTACTTTGTCAAGGTTTTCCTGAGGTTTTGATCAGTCACCATGGTCAGATAGTTTGCCATGGTGTACTGTCCATTTAGGGCCAAATAGCACTGCATTTTGCTTTGTGTTTGTGTTTTCCAATAGGTAATGTAGTTTTGTTTTAGATGTTTTGTAATTTGGTTAATTCTGATTGATTGGATGTTCTGGTCCTGAGGCTTCAGTGTGTTAGTGGAACAAGTTTGTGAACTCAGCCCCCGGACCAGTTGGATGAAGGGACTCTTATCTTTGCTCAACTCTTGGTATTGCAGGGCTTGGTAATGATATGAGAGGGGGTCACTGTGTTTTAGGTGTTTCCAAAACTTAATTGCTCTTTTTTGAGTTTTTAATATTAGTGGATATCGGCCTAATTCTGCCCTGCATGCATTGTTTGTAGTTTTCCTCTGGACATGTAGGAGAATCTTACAAAGTTCCGCGTGCAAGGTCTCAATGGGATGTTTGTCCCAGTGGGTAAAATCTTGTTTTGTAAGTGGACCCCACACCTCGCTGCCATAGAGTGCGATTGGTTCAATCACACATTTAATTAGTTTTTGCCAAATTGTAATAGGTATTTCAATTTGGATTTGTTTTTTAATGGCGTAGAATGCCCTGCGTGCTTTGTCTCTCAGTTCATTCACTGCATTATTTAGGTGTCCAGTCCAACTTATTTTTAAACCTAAATAGTTGTATTGTGTGCAATACTCTATATGTTTTGCACCAATTGAGAACTTTGGTTTTATTCCCTGGGATCTGGAATTTGTCTGAAAAATCATTATTTTGGTCTTTTTGGGGTTTACTGTCAGGGCCCAGGTCTGACATTACTGCTCTAGCAGGTCCAAGCTCTACTGATTCAGTTTGTTTCTTGCCAATTTTTATGCTACACATGTTGCCTGTATACATTGATTTTATAATGTCATATGTTTTACCCCCTACACCACTTTCAATGACTTTGTAGAACAGTCCTGTATGCCAGATAGAATCAAATGCTTTTTGGAAGTCAATAAAGCAATAAGTTGTTCAGTATTATCCTGAGTGTCAACAGTGTTGTAGATGCTTTAAAGTGATTTGTCCAAATGTCACCATTTTGTATCAATAATTCCTGTTGTTTGGGTTTGTTTAGGTTTTTCCAATTTTGCCAGAAGTTGTTTTTATTTATGGACTCCTCAATTAGTGTCAGTTGCTTTCTGTTGTACTGGGATTTCTTGATTCTGAGTGTACGTTTATATGATTTTAATGTCTCACAGTACTGAAGGCGTAGTTCTCTGTTGTTTGGGTCTCTGTGTTTTTGGTTCGATAGTGTTCTAAGTTTTTTCCTAATGTTTTTACAATCTGTATCAAACCATTTGTCTTCTGTATTTCTGTTTGGTTTGTTTGATCCCATCTTTAATTGTGCTGCTTTTGCTGTTTGCCTAAATATATGATTGATGTTATTTACAGCTAGATTGACGCCTTCTTTACTGTGAGCGTACATTGTATCCAGAAAGTTGTCAAGGGTTGATTGGATTTTTTGGTTACTGATTGCTTTCTGGTATTCCTCTGTGCTGTTTTGAGCCCATCTGTATGAATGTTTGATGTTGTACAGCTTATTGGGCTGTGAATTTGTGGTTGCTTCTATGTCTGATCTTTTGAGGAACAGGGTAATATTTCTTCTGAGAAATAGGGGGATTCTGAGGGGGGGATATATTTTTGGGGGTCAATTAGGTTTTGTAATTTGGATTTCTACCATATAATCATTCCTCCAGAATCTCAGCCTCTATTGACAGAGATGTGTTTTTGGGATGGTAAAATGATTTCTGTGTAGCCTGTGGGACAGTGCGTGACTATATCTGCCTTACACCATGTCTCCTGCAGAATAATGATATCATCATCTTTTACGTTTTTGTTGAATGCCTGTCTCTCTCTCTCTCCACCATGCCTGTCTCTCTCTCTCTCTCTCTCTCTCTCTCTCTCTCTCTCTCTCTCTCTCTCTCTCTCTCTCCACCTTGCCTGTCACGCTCTCTCCACCATGCGTCTCTCTCTCTCCACCATGCATGTCGCTCTCTCTCTCTCTCTCTCTCTCTCTCTCTCTCTCTCTCTCTCTCTCTCTCTCTCTCTCTCTCTCTCTCTCCACCATGCCTGTCTCGCTCGCTCTCCACCGTGCCTGTCTCTCACTCTCCACCGTGCATGTCTCTCTCTCTCTCTCTCTCTCCCCACCATGCCGGTCTCCCTCTCCAAGTGACGGAGTCCATTGTATCAGGGCAGGACCATATTAGGACAGACACATATCAGTCCATTGTATCAGGGCATGGCCACATTAGGACAGACATATATCAGTCCATTGTATCAGGGCAGGACCATATTAGGACAGACACATATCAGTCCATTGTATCAGGGCAGGACCATATTAGGACAGACACATATCAGTCCATTGTATCAGGGCAGGACCATATTAGGACAGACACATATCAGTCCATTGTATCAGGGCAGGACCATATTAGGACAGACACATATCAGTCCATTGTATCAGGGCAGGACCATATTAGGACAGACACATATCAGTCCATTGTATCAGGGCAGGACCATATTAGGACAGACACATATCAGTCCATTGTATCAGGGCAGGACCATATTAGGACAGACACATATCAGTCCATTGTATCAGGGCAGGACCACATTAGGAACTATTCAGGCCCTTGTTATTACCATGTAAATAGAGGTGGTGGAAGGATACAGGAAGCCCCTGGTGAGTGGTTAGCCTGTCCTGATCCGTGCTCTCTGAGAGGACAGAGTTCCTCTGTGTGTTCTGAACAGACTACTCTCTGTCACACACAGCAGCTCTGTTACTGGGACTCTGTGGCTGCTCGAGGACATTTTCATTTGAATGGCCAGGCCCACGCAGCCACAGAGGAACTAGCATGATCCGCAATCCCAAGGAAGGTGCCCTCCGCTTCCTGCCCCCTCCCATGTCCCTTCCTATCACTTCCTTATTTGGAGAAGTGTCATATAGTCAGTGTAATCTGCATTAGCTCTGTGCTGTGGCTCTCTCATTCTCCGTCAGATTTAGATGCCACTCTTCAGGTATATGGTTTGGTTTGGCTCACTCTGGAAATAGGGCCTATTTAACTGTCTGTTTCCATATCATATCGTACAGTAGTCACCACGGTTGTTTTGTGAGACTGCCTGTTGTTTTTGTTTTACAGGTTAATGTCACATCTGTAATATCGTTTTTTTGTTCTCTGAACCCAGTTTTTCAAAAGGAATATATCTGGATTTCACTTATCGGATGCAATAAATAGAATGGACGTATAATTGACTGGAATGGGACTCCCATTCTATTCATTGCATTTCTAATGCATTTAATCCGGATAGATAACTGGGCCCAGACCACATACAGGAAGTCATTCACACTCATTTTGATTTGAAGAAGTATGTAGTTTATATCTGTAGCATCACAACACTGAGACACTTTTATGTTGTAACCTATTGATTAAGTAAGGGATAATCAACAAGGGTCTATGTATTTTATGGAAAATAATACACGGCTACCTTGAGCTGGTGAGAGGACTGGCCACCCCTCAGAGCCTGGTTCCTCTAGGTTCCTCCCTTTCTAGAGAGTTCAAACCCCCTCAGAGCCTGGTTCCTCTAGGTTCCTCCCTTTCTAGAGAGTTCAAACCCCCTCAGAGCCTGGTTCCTCTAGGTTCCTCCCTTTCTAGGGAGTTCAAACCCCCTCAGAGCCTGGTTCCTCTAGGTTCCTCCCTTTCTAGGGAGTTCAAACCCCCTCAGAGCCTGGTTCCTCTAGGTTCCTCCCTTTCTAGGGAGTTCAAACCCCCTCAGAGCCTGGTTCCTCTAGGTTCCTCCCTTTCTAGGGAGTTCAAACCCCCTCAGAGCCTGGTTTCTCTCTAGGTTTCTTCCTAGGTTCTTGCCTTTCCACTGAGTTCAAACCCCATCAGAGCCTCGTTCTTCTCTAGGTTTCTTCCTAGGTTCCTGCCTTTCTAGGGCAGGGCTGTCCAACCCTGTTCCTGGAGAGCTAAAATCCTGTAGGTTTTCACTCCAACCCTCATCTAGCACACCTGATTCTAACAATTAGCTTCTTGCTGAATCAGGTTGTTTACAACTGGGGTTGGAGTGAAAACCTACAGGAGGGTAGCTCTCCAGGAACAGCGTTGGACAGTCCTGTTCTAGGGAGTTCAAACACCCTCAGGTTTCTTCCTAGGTTCCTGCCTTTCTAGGGAGTTTTTCCTAGCCACCGTGCTTCTACATCTGCATTGCTTGCTGTTTGGGGTTTTAGGCTGGGTTTCTGTATAGCACTTTGTGACATCTGCTGATGTAAAAAGGGCTTTATAAATACATTTGATTTAATTAATGATTAACTGGTAATATATACTAAGTGTACAAAACTTTAGGAACATGCTCTTTCCATGACATAGACTGACCAGGTGAAAGTTATGATCCCTTATTGATGTCACCAGGAATTTTATGCCTTGGGATAACTGAGACATGGATTGTGTATGTGTGCCATTCAGAGGGTGAATGGGCAAGACAAAATATTTAGGTGCCTTTGAACAGGGTTTGGTAGTAGGTGCCAGGCACACCGATTTGAGCGTGTCAAGTACTGCAACGTTTCTGGGTTTTTCACACTCAAAAGTTTCCCGTGTATCAAGAATGGTCCACCACTCAAAGGACATCCAGTCAACTTGACACAACCTTGGGAAGCATAGAGTACCACAGTATGAGTCATAATACCCATAAAACCTAGCAGTCAAACAGGGAAATGGTTCCAATCATTTTTCCAGCATAATTTTTCCCATAGGGGATTTTAGAAACACTTAAATTAAGGGCAGTGTTTCGTGTAGGCTCACCCTGGCGTGACGTTCTGATAACCATGTAAATCTCTCTAGGACACAGTAACTTTTATCAATAAACTTACCCCCCCAAAAAATATAATTCTAATTAGCATAAAGAACTACAAATGCCATGATGATCTGGATGAGACTGACGAATCAAGGCAAAGGTAAGAATCTCTGGATTAACTATCTAATGTTAGCTACATGTACACTGAAGAAAAATTATAAACAGATCCCAGAAATGTTCTATGTGCACAAAAGCTTTTTTCTCTAAAATGTTTGGCACAAATTAATTTACATCCTTCTTAGAGAGCATTTCTCCTTTGCCAAGATAACTCATCCACCTGACAGGTGTGGCATATCAAGAAGCTGATTAAACAGCATGATCATTACACAGGTGCACCTTGTGTTGGGGACAATAAAAGGCCACTAAAGTGTGCAGTTTTGTCACAACACAATGCCACAGATGTCTTAAATGTTGAGGGAGCGAGCAATTGGTATGCTGACAGCAGGAATGTCCACCAGAGCTGTTGCCAGATACATTATATGTTAATTTCTCTACCATAAGCCGCTTCCGACGTCATTTTGGAGAATTTGGCTGTATGTCCAACCGGCCTCACAACCCAGGCTACGTGTAACCACGCCATCCCAGGACCAGTACATCTGACTTCTTCACCTGCTGGATCGTCTGAGAGCAGACACCCGGACAGCTGATTAAACAGTGGGTTTGCACAACCAGAGAATTTCTGCACAAAATGTCAGAAACCATCTCAGGGAAGCTCATCTGCATGCTCGGCGTCCTCAGCAGGGTCTTGACCTGACTGCAGTTCGGCGTCGTAACCAACCTTCAGTGGGAAAATACCCAATGGTGGTGGTGGGTTTATGGTATGGGCAGGCATAAGCTACGGACAACGAACACAATGCATTTTGTCGATGGCAGTTTGAAATGTTCAGAGATACCGTGACGGGATCCTGAGGCCCGTTATCGTGCCGTTCTTCCACCACCATCACCTCATGTTTCAGCATGATAATGCACAGGGCTATGTGACAAGGATCTGTACACAATTCCTGGAAGCTGAGAATGTCCCAGTTCTTTCTTGGCCTGCATACTCACCAGACATGGCACCCATTGAGCATGTTTGGGATGCTCTGGATTGACGTGTATGACAGCGTGTTCCAGTTCCTGACAATATCCAGCAACTTCACACAGCCATTGAAGAGGAATGGGACAACATTCCACAGGCCACAGTCAGCAGCATGATCAACTCTATGTGAAGGAGATGTGTCACGCTGCATGAGGCAGATGGTGGTCACAGCAGATACTGACTGGCTTTCTGATCTAAGCCCCTACTTTTTTTTTTTTAAGTATCTGTGACCAACAGGTCCCAGTCATGTGTAATCCCAGTCATGTGTAATCCATAGATTAGGGACTAATGAATTTATTTCAATAGACTGATTTCCTCATATGAACTATAACTCTGTAAAATGTTTGAAATTGTTGCATGTTGCGTTTATATTTTTGTTCAGTGTAGTAATTAATTGATGTCCTGTGTGGCTCAGTTAGTAGAGCTTGGCTTTGCAATGCCAGGGTTGTGGGTTCGATTCCCACGGGGGATCTGTACGAAAATGTATGCACTCACTGACTGTATGTCACTCTGGATAAGAGCGTCTGATAAATGAGTAAAATGTCAATGATTTGGCTACATTTCTTTTAAATGGACTATTCTGTTTTAAATAGACAGAATACCTGTTAGCAAAGGTGTCAGCTAGAGATGACGTGCAGCAGCTTGCAGGGATTTGTAGTTTTACATGATGACTACTTTGATGCTAATTACCATTTTAGAATCTGAGAGTAAATAGTCACCTTGTCTGAGAGAGATTTACATGGTTATCAGAACGTCACGCCAGGGTAAGACTACACAAAACACAGCCCTTATTTTAAGTGTTTCTAAAATCCCCTATGGGAAGAATTATATATGTAAAACCTATTGGAACCATTTCCCTGTTTGACCGCTAGGTTTTATGGGTATTATGACAACTCCACAGTGGGAGTCCACATGGGCCAGCATCCCTATGTAATGCTTGTAGAGTCCATGCCCCAACTAAGTGAGGCTATTCTGAGGGAAAAAGGGGGTGTAACTGGATATTAGGAAGGTGTTCCTATGTAACTGAGTTAATGATTGAGTTGTTCTCTCCATCCAGGATGCCCATGAGTTGGGTATTAATGCAGTGAGGTTCAGCTCCAGTTGTAACCTGCTTGCTACTGGAGGGACAGACAGATCCATTAAGCTGTGGGTTGTTAAAGGAGGTATGGGAATCACTTACCACCTTACTCTACTGTACATAAATAATATGGGCAAATCTGAAATTATACCCATGTTCTCCATATTGGGCATCACAAATACAATACATTACATTATCCAAGGCATGACTATTACTACTACTACTGCTACTACTGATACTACTACTGATACTACTACTGATACTACTGATACTACTGATACTACTACTGCTACTACTACTACTACTACTACTGATACTACTACTGATACTACTACTGATACTACTACTACTACTACTACTGATACTACTACTGATACTACTACTGATACTACTACTGATACTACTGATACTACTACTGATACTACTACTGCTACTAC